>JAPDSC010033260.1:0-46700 GCA_026290005.1 Latrodectus geometricus
ATATAGGTTTTCTCTCTTTCCCTATATCTGTCATAAATACGCCAGCGACAATTAGTCCTTTACGAACATAGTATTTTTTGTTATTTTATTAATTTATGTATATTTTTTCTTCATTTTATTATTATGATTTGTATATATAAAATTTCTTCCTACACAAAATTTTTAGTTATATCATATTTTATTACATTTTTATATATTATTTTAAAATTAAATATGTCTCAATCTTTATGGAAGTCGAATTTCACATTATGGCTTATACAAATTGAAGATCATTTTGCCTTAGACTGTGTCTCTGCAGATTAGACCAAATTTGATTATGTAGGCCTTGCAGTAGAATCAGGAATTCTTAATTCGATGAGTGATTTGGGCTTAAATACTTTAGAATCTGGCTAATATGATGGCCTAAAAAATTGTTTAATCGATTTACACTCTGAAAGTGAGTGAATCAATACCTTACTGCAGGGATTAGAGTTTGGTGATCCATGCCCATTCCAACTATTAACACGTATGAGTGGGTGGGATCGTTGGAAAAGCAGTTGGGGAATCGTTATTAAAATCATTATGACTTTCAAGACTTTCCAGTACAAGGCAGAACATTCTGGCAGCTTTGAATGAAAATTTAAGTACCGAAGCTGAAAAAATTACTCCCATATCAATCCCAACTGGAATTCAAGGTGCAAGAATCGATCCCGTTTCTCAACCCTCTCTGTTAAAGCATAGAGTAGATCAGTTAATGAAACAGGAGAGCGAACTCTCTGCTATTGTTCAACGCCACATCAACCACTGTACTCAAAATTTCACGTGAAGTAGATCTCGTAGTCGATCACGTGGGCTTACTATTAAAGATCCAACAAATGACATATGCTTCTATCACATTAATTTTAATGAAGACGCTGGCAAATGTAGTACATAATTGTAAATTTTCGATGTAGTTTTCAAAATTCGGTAAGTAGGTGATCGCCTCATAGCCATGGCAGCTACTACTGCATCAGCCGCATCTTCATGGCCGAACCGAAAACAAAATTATCCTTCTTTATTGACACCAGTGTGGATATTTCCGTACTCCAGATTCTAATTCTACACGAACTAAATCTTCTGATGACTTCATTCTTTTTGCTGTCAATGAAAAAAAATACGAACTTCCGGTACTAAATTAATCAACCAAAATTTAAAATTACGAATGTCAACCTACCTCTAAAGTGATATTTTAGACCATTTTAATATCCTTGTAGAGGTAAAAAATAAATTTCTTACTGATGCTGCGATAAAATTGTTTTCTTGTGGAATGATTCCAAATTATTGCGTTTTAAATACGATAATAAGCATATTATTTGGTAATTCACAATTTGACGAAATTGTTTTTCAGTACTTTGATCTTACAAATATTTCTAAAGTAATAAAGAGCAAAGCTTCTGTTATTATTTTTCACTATATTGAAATGAAAGGTCCTCTTGTTTTCTCAAAACCCTTCCACCTTTTCACTGATATCATTCAAGCAGAGCGGCAGGAGTTTGAATAATTTATGCCACTCGCATTATTCAACCCTCTTAAAACCAATAAGCTAGTCTTCGTAAAAAAGAACCTGGAGAGTGGCGACCTTGTGAAGTTTATTGGCGTCTTAATTCAGTCACTACCATGACCGCTATCCTGTAATGCATATCTAAGACTGCACTCAAATGTTTCATGGAAAATCCATTTTTTCTATTCTGGACTTAGTCGTGCATACCATCAGATCCCAGTTAATCCTAATAACATTCCAAAAATTGCGGTCACTACTTCTTTTGGACTTTTGAGTTTGTCACAATGTCTTTTGGTCTTTGAAATGCAGGTCAGACATTTCAGAGGTACATCCATCAAATATTATTTGGACTCAATTTTTGTGTACCACATTTTGCAGTATAGAAAAACAAGCAATACTTGTCTGTAGTCATTCTCTATAATCCTCCTAGCAATATGCTTACATTTGATCCAATAGAAGCAATAATTCAACCTAATAGTATTCTCATAGGAGGCTTCAACAGTCAGTCTCCTAGATGGGGCTGTACCGTATTGACGCCTCTAGGACACTGTATTGAAGAATAAATTGGCGACTGCCTATTAGAAGCAATAGATACTCCTCACACTTTTCTCTCATACTCAAGGCACATGTCGAGACAGGATCTGGTTATAATCCAACTTCATATCTCAGGTAACACTACGGTGAGCTCCTAAAGATGCTGGGGGATGCGACCATAGGGATTTCCTCATCTAGAAAAAGAACAACACGAGGTTAAGCGTGCACATCGGTGGAACTTCAAAAATGTTGACTGGGCAGCATATGCTAAACATATAAATGATGCCATCTCAATCAATCTCATAACTGAGTGGCCAGAAAATACCATAGACGAATAAATAAGGCTATTGTAGAATGGGCTTTAAAAGCTATTCCACGTGATCAAGTACAGACGTATAAGCCCTTTTTGAATGTGTTCCTCAGCTCTCTCAAGAAAAGAAGAGATAGTATTTATTGTAAGTTAGAAAACTCTAAAGCCGTGTCTGCCTTAAAAGCTTTGAAGAAATCACAAGCTGAGCTCAGAAGAGAAATCAAGCAAACAAAGAGCTCAGCTTTTAAGAACTTTATTAATAAACTAGAATTTATAAAGGACGGCAAAAGGCACACCTCTACATACCATGATTAAATAATGACGTTGCTACAAAACCCTTACACCCCCTTCAATGTGGACGAAAAACCCTCACAAATTCCGTTGAGATATGTAACTTACTGTGTAAACACTGTGTGACTGTTAGTCGCTCAAAAAGCTTTAAAAATATTAAGAAGACTTTACAAAAAACGAACCGTGGTTTACTGCCTCAATGAAGAACACTCCAAACTGTTTCTTGGTGAATTTGATCTCACTGAGCTATAACTTTCACTGTCACGTACAAAACACCAAAAGCTGATGGTATAGACGGAATCTACCCAGGTTTCCCAAAAAACCTAGGTGATAAAGCAAAAGAGATCGTGCTATCTGCCATTAACCTAATTTGGACCAAGCATGTTCCCCAACAATGGCACATGGCCGAAATCATTCCGATTCTGAAGAAAAGGAGCCCAGCCAACCTAGCAGACTGCTACTCACCCATTTCTTTGACAAGTGCCTTTTGTAAAGTCACCGAAAAATGATCAAAAAACGATTATGGCAGTTTACTGAGACAAACAGAATTATAGACAGTTGTCAGGTGGGATTCAGGAAACACAAAAGCACAATGCATCATGTAACCAGATTCAAGCGACACATCAAAGATGGATACCATCACAAAATGTCTACAATGGCTGTGCTTGTGGATCTGAAAGCCACATACGACACTGTATGGAGGCCAATGTTATTTTACAACCTACAATATTATTTTACAATCAAATGTTATTTTAGTACTTTTTTGGATTAGACCGGCTCAAACTAGTTTTTCTGTCGTACAATATAACACCTATAACTCCTTTAACTCTTCTAACGCACACAAGTGACTTGCCCGTATAGAGAACACGGCCTTGCGCACTATTACTTGAACTCCAAAATCTACTCCAATTGCTGCAATTCAGGCACAAAAAAGATCCTTCCACTCCATATTCTCAGAGAGAAGGCTGCACTAAAGTTTTGGGAGAGAAATAGACGAGTCTACAAAGTGCTCTTGGACAAGTATAGATATGCTACAGCACGCAGCAAAACACAAAAGACCCCACATGAAGCATACAAAGACCTCTACACTAAATATGGAATTGCCCCATCTGATCCTGCTTCTCCATTTGAAAACAGCAGTCTCCTCAATCGTCTTCCTGCCGCAAAATTTGGCCTAAGAAAACACACTGCCCCGAATCAGGCTTCGCTGCCAGTAGAGATGGAAAAAGAGGCCTGAGAAACAAGCAGAAGAGTACCCTGAAGAAGACTGGCTATAAATCTACACTGATGGTTTTTCTATACCAGGATCAAGAAAGACTGACGCTGGATACTACAGTCGGCAATTTGAAGGCATTTTTACGGTTGGGGAGCCTCAAAGCAACTACGAGAGCGAAATTGTGGCAGTACTTTCAGCAGGAAAAGAACTCGAAAGGATCGAACCCCCAAAACAGACAGTTTTTCTGGTAGACTCACAAACTGAGATACATGGCATAAATGTCTGGCCAAAAAAAGCACTGGGCTACCCCAATCAAACAACCCACCTCTCTTAAATCTACAAAGCAGAAAATTAACTCTGCAGTGAACACCTGAATGATGAAAAACATGAGAAAAGAGTCAATTGGCAAGAGACGGGAAAGCCTGGTCAACAATGTGCCAATCAATCCCAACCTCCCATGAGCTGTTATGGTTGCCAATTTTAGTCTAAAAAGAGAACACGACTACCTTTCATCTCACTTACACAGAATAAAGTAAAACTCCACACTGGATCAGACTGAAGAACTTAAGAGGGCTCATCTCTACTGGTCAGCGCGTCACCTCATGTCTGAGCAGCCAAGGTGTGCAATGACTAGTAGTAACACTACTACTCTACGGCTTCCTCCAAAATTTTTTTCTGTCTTTTTTAGTTCCAAAAGTAGAGACTTTTGAGTTTCTACAGTAACTTCTGAGTGAAATGCAATCTCTCGTCCCCAAACCAACATTTCCTCATGTTACCCTTCAGTGTTTGTCTATCCAGCACTTACTATCATGTCTTTGTACGACATGATGGCTTAAAGAAAGCTTTACAACAGCCGTACAACGGCTCATTCACAGTGTTGGAGCGTACTCCAAAGCACTTTACTTTGCACAATGAAGACCAGCAAAAAGTCATTGGATTAGACAAGCTCATTCCAAATTTTTTGTCGGACGATATAACACCGATAACTCCTTCAACTCTTCTAGCACACACAAGTGACTCCTCAACAAAGACTTCACTTCCGATGCCATAAGACAACGTTCCTGCACCAATAACAAAATTTCAGGTAATCATGTCAGATTCAACCCACGGTACCTCTTACTTCTCGTACCTCTGGTACTTGGGAGGGGGAGCACTGTGGGAAACTCCCATTACTATTCACAGATGGCAACACCTGCTCACCAATTCGAACTATCTGTTGCTTAGAACTAGTAAAAAGAATCAGTTGGACTCTCACTCGCGTGCACATTTCACACTAATCTAATCTTGCTAACTTTATCTGTATAATTATTCAATTAATAATTAGATAAACTTATGTTGCCTAATTAATCAGTGTACTAAATATATAGTAAAAGCTCGTGCGTTAAAATTATTTCTAATATATGGTAATTATAGGTTTTTCTGCAATTCAACAAACAAGAAATTCCTGAATCCAAAGTGGAGGTTAGTATTGCTAACAAACCTAAGCAAGATGAACTGTGCATTATAACGTCTGAAAAAATTTCATCTTGATGTCAAAAAGAAGATGTTGGGAAATGCTTGAGGGAAACTTGCTGAGAAGCTATGAATTGAGTTTCAAAAATACAATTCAATCTCTAAAGCAACTTGTAAAGATATCAAGTCTTCTAGAATCTTCCATCTTCAACACAAGAATTCATTTTTCTTGTGAACGCAAATCTATGGCAGTCATTCTGGATTCCAAGTTTCATTCTAAAAAAGTATTTAAATTGGATGTATACAGCTGTATTGAGAACGCTGGTGCTCTAAAATCTACTTCAAGTGCAGATTAAAGGCTATATTTAAAATTCCTCCTTTTTCTGAATATTGCATAACTGCAGGAATCTATGAATTAAAACACAGAAGTGTTATGGTTACACTAATTCTGATTTTATGTCTTAAGCTAATGAATAATGATCATAGTGATAGGTATCAAGATTTCTTGATTCGCACATGCTGCTTTATTTATGCATTGCATACTGTTTTACATTTGCATTGAAAGATTTTTTACCCCAAAAAGACAATGACTGATAGGACTCATTAAATTAGTTAAGGTCGTGTGTAGTAGACTCATTATTCCAAAACCAATGGTTCTTGGGATTTATTATGAAAAATAAGTCTGTCTTACTAATTGGAAATACTGCTCCATAAACACATATTCCATCTTAGCGTCTTACATCATTTTGTGTTTAAAGGAATTTAGTAAATTCTTATTATATTAATGAAGACAAAGCTCAATAGCTAAAATGTCAGGAGTTAAAATCTCAATGTGTTTGAGATATTAATCTATTTAATTAATGTTTCAATTAAGATAATATTTATATATATTAATCACGACTTTAAATCATAAAAATCAAAAGTTTTTTCGCAATGTTCCTTGAAAAAGTTTCCATTTTTACTTTTTCAATTAAAAACGTGTAATAATACGAATAGTGTGATTACTTTTGAATTTTTTATTTAAAAAGTTTGGAAAAAAAGTTGTGTTTAACTAAATTCTTTATTAAAACAATAACTTTTTTTAACCTTTATCTATGTACATCAATAATTTTGCTAGCAAGAAAAATATACTTGTATTTTAAAATTTATTACTTATTATTCGCAAAGTAGTTTTCCATGTACTTATTTCATTCTACAATTATACAATGGGATAATAAAATCATTTGAAAAATCACTCAAATACGAACTTATAAATAATTTCTCATCATTTTGAAACAGTGTCAATTAAAGAGGACTACTCTACTCTGCTTACTAAACTTTATTGCTGAGTGTTAAGCTCGCATGTCTAAAGGAATAAATAATTATTTAAATTTTGTACCTAACTTGTATATTTTCATTAATTATATAAACGTACCTAAGTAATATTTATTCTCATTCATTATATATATATATATATATATATACATCACTTACAAAGAATATGTTAATTTTTTTCTAGTTTGTCCTTAGAAATAAATTTATTGATGCTTTTAGGAATTATTATTTCTTGATGCATTTATGAGAATAAAATTGTTCCGGACACGAAATAAATAAAATAAAACAAAATTTAAAACAATAAAAAAATTGATTTTATGAATCCTAGAATAATTTTTCACTTACTTGATGTTTTTGAGAAAACTCACTACCGCTGCGCAGTGAAAGACTATAGAGACATTCTCATAAAGTGTAAGAAGATCTTTTTCACATATTCCCAAATTAGGCTCAGTCAATTCTCCTGGGATGACAAGCACTTTATTCACTACATTTGGGTTTTCTTCCAACAATTTGGAAAAAATCTGACCAAGCAAAAGGGAAACACAAGCAAGATAATTGAAATGTATAATTTTTCAATAAACATATTATTTTTAAGATTGTAAAATACTGTCGTTTATAATAGTAAAAATATCTTATGATCAAAAGCTATGTAAATTTATTTAACATAGGTAAAAAGGAGCTGTACTCTCTTTCAGGCACTGTAAATGTAAAGAATGAAGTCGACTGGATCCCGGGTTAGTGCTAAATTAATATAAGAAGAGGTACCTTAGTAGACAAGTAACTTTTCAACGGGACGAGACAAAAAGCTTTATAAAAACACACCTGTTTAGGTCCAAATTATGTGTAAAAAGTAATGCAGATGCGTATAGACAAGAACAGTTTAAGCAAATTAACATGATTAGTTAGTGATTGCATACTCACATCAGAAAAAGTATGTCTAATATTTGAGCATTGTCCCAGGTATTGGGATTCTCACTTTATACTATGACTGTTGTTTCTCACAATAGAAAGTATTATTCTCAAATATTTCCATCAGAAGTTAGAAAGTAAGCGATATAGGAGTACTAATTAAAAATATTAAGATCTTTGATACTAGGGTTACTCTGAAATTTTTGAGATACGCGCAGATGAGAATTTACAAAATAAAAACAACGGTTTGATTTTAAAATACAAAGTATTTTAACACAGAAGACGATTTTTTACTGACTTACTTCAACTTGTTTAGTGTAGAATAAATTTTAAACAGAAGAGAAAATGGAGTTGACGCGTGAACATTTTCGCGCTATGATTTTCTCCGAATTTAAAGCAGGATTAAATCAAGAAGAATGCGTTGCACAGTTGCAATTAGCATCTGGTGATGAATCTCCAGCTCGTGCTAATGTATTCAGATGATTTAGAGAATTTAGAAGAGGTCGCAATTTTCTCCAGGATGAAGAACACACAGGAAGGCTGCCGTCGGCAGTAATCCCGGATAATGTGTCTACCATACGAAAAATATTAATGGATGATAATCTCTGTACCTATCAAATGATACAGAAGGAACTTAATTTTGGATCCGCAGCCATACACAAAATCATTCATAAAGATTTACATATGAAAAAAGTAGTTTGCCGTTAGGTTCCCCATAATCTAACTGAGCACTAGGAAGAGGAGCGTGTCAGAATCAGCAAAGAAACTCTTAAATTGCTAAATGATTGTGGCCACCACATCATTTCTAAAATTGTAACAGGCGATGAAACGTACATACCGTTTTTTGACGTACCAACACGTCAAGAAAGCAAAGTATGGGTCTTTGATGATGATCCCACGCCGACAATGGTGAAAAAACAACGCGCACTAAAAAAAGTTATGTCTGCCGTTTTCTTCAGAAGTACGGGATTGGTCAAAGCCATCAAGTTGGAAGGATAGAAGACAGTAACAGCAAACTGGTATACCACTAAATGTCTTCCTGAAATTCTACAAGAACTGAATATTAGGGAACTAATGCTTCACCATGACATTGCATCTTCACATACAGCTGGATTAACAGTTGAGTTTCTTCAACAACAAAAAAAAATTAAAGTGATCAAACATCCACCGTATTCACCTGATCTAGCTATGTGCGACTTTTGGTTATTCTTTAATCTAAACTAAATTAATTTAATCTAAATAAAATCTAAAAATAAAAAAAAACTAAAAAAGATTTTACGTGGACGTCGTTTTCATTCAGAAGAAGAGATTGATGTGGATATAAATGCATTTTTTCATCTATTCCTAGAAATGAATGGCTTGAGGCATTTAATCTATGGAAAATTCATCTACAAAAGTACATTGATGCTGGAGGAGACTACTTTGAACACATCTAAAATTTTGTAAGTGTAACTTTAAAAACCTAGTTGTATCTCAAAACTTTGAGAATGACACTCGCATCTGGGGTATATTTATAACAAAATCAAATATACATTATTTTAACTCTTTTTTGAAATAAAAAAGCTTCAGGTTTATTTAAAATATCAGAGACTTGAATGTAAGTGCTAAAAATTATTGCCTTTGTATGATTATAAAAAAACTAATTTCTTTTAGAAATATGATTTATTTTTCGAATATTGTTTTTTTTATATAAATTCTTAGTAAAAGTATATGGAATCATTTATATTTATTTAAATTATTTAGGAATAAAAAATGTATTTATTTTACTTTTATGATTTTCAAAGCTTAGTTGTAAATTATTAGTTATCTAAGTGTCTAGATTTTTTGAATATTTGTATTAGTAATGGAGAACCTGAACTGTTTCCAAGCAATTATTTTTTTGGATTAAAAGTCTAAAAGAATTAGCAAAATTCTAACTATTCATAGGTTTTTTATTTTGATTATTTTTTTCATTTCAATTTTATACTTTTTTAATATCTTTACATAATATTGATGGAATAACATTTTTGGATAATCTTGAAATTAATTAAAAATTTAATTTCTTTCAGCTGCGAGAAATAAAATTTTAGTAATGCTAAATTCATGTGAATTATGTAAATTTTATATTGTGTTTAATTAATGTAAGATATTAAATTACAAAAACATCACATGTTTTCAAAAGGAGCTAAATGTTCATATCATTAAAACATTTTTGTTCATTGTTATCTTAATGATAAACAAAACTTTTATAATGTGCCAAAATATTATAGTTTGAATAATGTGTCAAACCGCTAAGTAGTTAAATAAGTAAAAAAGAGGCTTTTGTTCAGAAAACATTTTCTGGTACAGAATAGTATATTAAAAGAAAAAAAAAGTACTTTTTAATTTTAACACCCTTCATTTTTAGAGCAGCATCATTTCATCATTTGCTTCATTTACTTATAGAATACGTTTATTGTTCATATGTAATTTTGTGATTATCTTTATCGCAAAAACTCAAAAGTACTTTTAATTTTTGTATTTTTTAATTAAACTATGTTAAGGAGCATCAGCATTCGAAGTATTAAGGAAAATGCCATAATTCAGACTGAACTGAGTAATTAAATGACATACGTTCTTTGGTTATTTCTTTTGGCGGTGGTTTCTATTTTTTAGAGACATATCGCAGGAATCGTAAGAAAGAACAATTATCGAAATAAACACTAATCCCTTTATACGTTTCCGAATGACAAGAAATATAGTAAAATTTACTGTTTTTTTAATGAACATCAAAATATAAGAAATGTTTTACACTGGTGTGCAAAATTTAAGCTACAGGTGATTTTTCTACCATAACTCCGCGAGAAATCATCTGAAGGACAGGAAATTCAGACGTGAGGCACATTATTTTGTACTTAAAGGATGACGAAAGCATAATTGCATAAAAATGAATACAATGCACGCAGTATGGAATCTAACAAAAATAGGCTTAACTGAACTTACAGAATCTTTGCGCAAGATCATCTGTCCAAGATGAACAATAACAAACAGATGTTCCTAACTATGGGATATGCCCGCCCTTACTGAAATGGTTGCTTCGCACCGTCTCCCCATACCGAATAGCAGATTTGTAAACAGTTCTTGAGGTAAGCGTGCCCATTCCTCAATCAGAATCTGTTTCAGTTGATGCACGTTCTCCGGGGGACTCACTCGGGCCTCAATGCATCTCTCCAAAGCATCCCACACATGTTATATGGGATTTAACTCAGATGAGTACTCTGGCCAATCCATTCGGGTGATGTCTTCACTTTCTAGTAGCTGTTGAACAGCATGAATCCGATGCATGGCCGTGTATTGTCATCCATAAAAATGAAAACTGCTCCAATGGCACATCGGAACAGAAGCACAGATGCACTTTCTGAAAAGAGCGATCTGCGGTTACAGAGCTTCTGTTGAAAACGTGGAAATTAGTCCGCCCATTCAGCATAATGACTTCCCAGACGAATACTCCAGGACCATCAAAATGGTCTCTTTTCGTTATGTTACTAGGATGAAACCATGTCCAAACCTCTCTCCAAATCAACTGGCGTTGAGAATCGCTTGTGGCACTAAAACGACTCTCATCTGTGAAGAGGACATGACTCCATTGATCAGATGTCCAGTGTTTGTGCTCTTTGCACCAGTCTAAACGGTGCCACCGATGGCGACCTGTAAACGTAATGCAGCATTCGGGACTCCAGGGAAAGAGGCTACCTTTGTGAAGGCGTCTGGCCACAGTAAACCGCGACACTTGTCTCCGCGTTGCTATACATAGTTAATAAGCAATGGCGCTTGTTGACTGGTTTCGGGTTTTTTCGCCTAATGGATGATATAGCGGTCATTCACTGCAGTTGTTTTCCTGGGGCGGCAACCACCAACCTTTCGAACAGCTGTGCCTGTGGTTTTGAAGGCTTTGCAAGTTCACGAAACGGCACTTTTGTTGATTCCGAATTTTTCAGCCACTCTGGTGACACTACGTCCCTCCTCCACTTTTCGAATCCCTCTTTTACGTATGAAGTCGTCCAAGTGATTTTTACTTGCCATATTTCACGGATACACTTATTTGCACTTGAAACTAAAGTTTTTAATTGCTCCTCCGTTTTGCATACACTCACGTCCTTTCTGAAGCTTGGCAATTTATATTTGCATCCGCGTGACATTTCTTCTGTATTATTTGTTCATTGCACTGATCGCAAGAACTCCTTTTAAGCAATTTAATGGCTATCTGTTTAAAATTTATAATGTTCCTTAAGTTTTGCACACCAGTGTACATTGTCTGTGTGGTATTTTTTGATATTAAAATTTAAAATTCTTTTTTAAAATTCAATTTTCAAAGCAAAACTGAAAAAATACTGTTTATTAGTTACATCAATATAGTTATAATTGGCGTTATTTTTAAATTCTTCATTTCTTATTATTATAGGTATTGTTAACTAGAAAAATTAAAAAAGAAGAATATTTGACAAATCAATAAATATAGAGTATCATAAACTATGAAATATAAAATAAACAAAGTATAGGTTTAAAAGTGCAAATGGAGTTAAAATAAAAAGAATTTGAATAAAAATTTCATTTTTAATTCAATTTTTTTCTTAATTACATTTAATATATCAGCAAGGAAAATTTACCGGTTTTTGGAAAATTATATTTTTTCGGGAGAATGGATCAATGTCTTTTTTTTTCTCGTAGTAGTATATAGACGCCTCGAATTCCAGGAAAACATCTCAAAATAAACTCTAACAAAAGCTAGTAATAGAAAAAATATATTAACTTAAAAAACTTCTTGAAATATTTCATTTACACTATAAATCATAATTCTGTTTTAAATTTTTTAAATTAATTATTGATGTATTATGAGGTGCCAAATATGTTGGCTATTATAAAGCATTTATGAAACGAAAGAAATTCAAAATATTACAAAATTTATTTTTAAAAACAAGTCATTAACAAGTTTTTTTTCAAGTTTTCACATAAGAGAAGTGTCCATAAAAGCACACACAGTAGAATAAAACTAATATTTATGAAATAAAAATAAAATATGTAATGATTACAAATATACACAGTAAACTTTAGATACGTCACCATAAAAGACAGGATAATATTTATCACATTGTAAGCAAAGTTTGGTAGAAACATTAATTTTGAATTCACTATGTTATGCGATAAAAATAATGCTCCTGTATCATATAATGTATTTTAATCTACAATATTTAATATTGAATACTAATTGCGTTTGCAATACCGGAATTTTGCTTCTATCAATCTTTTACAAATCTAAACCATTGGGTAGTTTTGTGCGAAACATGAAATGAGTAATTCTAACACTAATAAAAATTTAACAAGCTATATTTGTAAAATGAAGTAGAGAAAAATGAAAACATAAACTATGCAACTCAGGAACAGTAGGATTGTCACACGAATATAAAATTTTACATGCTTAGTAATTTATAATCTTAAATTTCCGGAATCGTAGTATCATTTCCAAAAAATTTCGTGTATAAAAATTTGATATTTTACTGCAAATCATTTTTTCAGAGAATAACATTAAATGACAATATTAAGATTTATCAAGGTTTTTGATAATGGAATGCAAGATATGGATAGGTTGTATAATTCGAAGGAATGCCTTAAGCCAAATGAATTTATCTGGAAAGAGCTAAATCTTAATATGCTTGTATGAAATAGTAACCACTGTTCGAAAGATTCTAAACTTAAAAACTAATAAAAAATGTTATCATTCTATTTATAACATCTAGAATCAATAAAATGTAAAAATATTAAATTATGCTTAAATAATATTAAAATCATATCAGCATTTGAAATAAAAGTGATGAAAGATGAAATGTTAAAAATTATTTATCAAAATCAATATCCTCTACCTAATATTTTAGATGTTTTAGGGGCTTTTGACAGTTACTGGGACTTTTAAATTCAATGTGTGTTGTTACATATCTTTCTTTTGTAGATGAAGATAAGGGTGTCATGCTACCATTATTCAAATTCAATCGAAAACAAGTGCTTAATTTTAAATATATGTTTGAAGTTTGGAAACTTCATTGAGCAAACAAATTTCCAAAAAATTTAAATCTTTAGTTGTTAATATACTATCCTCACTAATAGTGAGAAGACAGCTAAAAAATTAGAGTCAAATTCTTTATTTTGAGATAGAAATGGCTTATGATTAAATTTATTAATCTTATCTTACTTTTTATCATAGAAATTCTTGAAGAATAAGGCTGTTTTAATAAAATTATATCTAAATAATGTAATCAGAACAATTATTTTAAAAAGAAAGGAAATATGATGATACGCATTCCTAATTTGTCATTAAATAGAACATTTCCTTGCAGATTTTAGTAGTTCGATTAAATACATGATCCATTTAAGTATATCGGAAAATAAGATTATGGTAAATTTCATAATAAAATTTAAATTATTACTTAAAGAAATTTTTTTTTAAATTTTTCATTTTTTATAATTTGATTATTAATTTTTAAAATCTTAATTAGAAAGTATACTTATTATTCAGAACAATATTCAGAAATCATATTTTTAATTAAAACTAAAATTAGCACTGGAATTTTTACATATTATAAGATAGTTCCAAAACAAAGATTAATTTCTAATAAAAAGATTAACAAATATCCAAAACAAAGATATAATAAATTTGTATCTAAATAAGCACAAATTTCTTCAGTCTTTGATTTTATATTAATTTTATCAATAATATTAATTTACAGTTACGTATTATAAAATAGCGTATATGTTATATCGTTTTATGAAATTTGTTATTTCTCTGAATATAACGTTAATAATGAATAAAAATGCACGGCTTTATCTTTCTAGTTTTAAACATCAAAATGTCATCTCACACATATCGTAGGAAAAAGTTTATGGTTGTTTCAGAAATCGCGTTGGTAATTCTTTTGTAATTCCCAACTAAGCATCTTTTAAATACTTCGAATTAAAATCAGTTTGCAATCTTGAATGATTTGATACTTTGGCACATTAATGGTCTAATAAATTCACTAGAATAAAAGCAGTTTTTTAGAATTTAATGATAAATGAATAATATTTCTCGTTTATTCTGAACGATTTCACTATTCATAATAATTTTGGGGCACTAAATATTGAAAAGAAATATTTCTCAATATTTTCTTCAATATACTGTAGATTCAACAATCACTTTAAAACTTACCTCTTTTAAAGACGTGTTGTTTGTCAAAAAATTGTATATTTCATTCAAAATTCAATTTTTTTGACAAACATTTCTGTCAATACATTTTATAGTCAAAACTTATGGAATAAATTTGTAAAATCAAGTTTTACTTTCGTTAAAAGAGATTTTAATAATTTTTTGTAAACTGTAGCTACTTGTAAACCACATTACCACTGCCAAGTGCACGGTAGTCTAGTTAGACATCGTTCTTATAATCGAAAGGTAGTGAGTTTGAATCCTGACCTAATTGAAAACTTGACTTATTCACTTATGGTTGCTGAAGTATGTTAAACATGTCTTGGTCACAATGTCTTCCATGTAAAGTGCTATCTCTGATGCTGGCAGATCAAATATTGGGAAGTTTTCTTCTTGATCCGTGATTGTAAATTAGGGAGACTCCTACCCAGATGCTACAAATAATTGATATAGACCATCTCTGGACTACGTACAAGAAAGTACGCTTGGAGAGAAATGACCTAAGTTCTGCATATATTAATAAATTTTTGTATTCAGAACTCGTGTCCTTATAAAGAATAGAAAATCAACTTTACTACAAGCACTACTTGTAATACAGCTGATTTCTTTAATAACATGTAATTTTGTTTATACGTTTTGTTTACTAGGGACTTGCGTTGAATTATGTAGTGAGTACATGTTGTATGTTTGTTACCACTTTCTTTATTTTTTCTAGAAATACATTTTTTTATTGATTATCATTTTAGCAACTTGTGTAGAAAGGCCAACACAATTTCCTATTGCGAATTTTGTTGAATGAAACATTCATTAACTTTTATAAAAATGGTCTCTTTTGCAAAAATATATATAACGTTATACATTAAACTTTATTGGTATTATCATTTGATTAATTTAAAAGGTAATGTCAATTGATCAAGGATAGTAAACTAGGACTTATTGAAAGCCTAGTTAGTTGTTGTTGATTTTGATCTCTATAAATTTCCAAAATTCCTTTTCAAGTAATAGTATTGAGTATTTTATATGAAGTCGTCACTATAACTTGGTGTAGATTTAATGCTTTTTGTAACCTAGACTTTATTAATTAAGTATAATGACTTTCCAATTTCTTCTTTTCTATCATTTTGGATTTCAATTGCATTTGAGATTATAGTTTTTTATAGTTTTTAGTCTATTTCATTTACCAAAGTTACCCTTGATTAGTAAAAACATTTAATAATAATTGTTGACGAGAGAAAAGTGACTCACGGTTTAAGAAATCTTGGTGCAACATGAAAGTTTGAATTTCTTTGAATGAAATTTTCGCTAACTACCACAAAATTTATTTCCTCATATTTTTCACTAAAGAATGTTCTTTGTCGAGTTCTCTGAGGCTATGATAAAAACAAAAATTTTACATAAAGTGTCTATATGTGAAGCATTAATTATTTGAACTTGTCTACACAGAGGAC
This sequence comes from Latrodectus geometricus, assembly GCA_026290005.1. Classification (NCBI taxonomy): domain Eukaryota; kingdom Metazoa; phylum Arthropoda; class Arachnida; order Araneae; family Theridiidae; genus Latrodectus; species Latrodectus geometricus. Next base: position 16,186 of record JAPDSC010033260.1, read on the forward strand.
AAAAAGGAGACTTGCAAACTTTCAGTCTGCGTTGATGAGATGTCAAACTGTGAAGACTGGTGGCCAGTCTAAAGACTTCCTCAGCTTTCTCTTCTCAGGAAGCCATGAATTATTCTAGTATTCTATAAGTTTATAACAAGACGTTCTTCCAAGAATTGACTTACTGAGAGAATCCATAAAAGTTTTTAGTCTTGTTCCGAATGCATATGATTTAGATAGAAGTTTTACTGAATAAAATGAGAGAGATTTTAGAAATCTTTTGCAGAATCTTTCCTACCCAAAATATGTCTCCTTCCCTGATATTCCACATTCAGCCGGAATTCACTTTCAGGAGATTGATATTAATGTGAAATATCAATGCATTCTAAAAATATGGTTATTTAAATTGGATTCTAATTATACTCTTTATGCATTAAACGAGTCAGAAAGTATAATAGTTTCATTTAAAGATAATGAACAAATAACAGTTGTTTCAGTGTGATATAAATAACTTCAGTTTCGCCATGTAACAATGCGTAGTATGTGTTTCTAAAAGTGTGTATCAGGAAAATAGTCTCAAGATACCCCACACTCACTTCATCTTTATGATAAAACATGAACGCAATAATGTAGATAAATAATTATCAGTCTCTTGAATATCTGAGTTCAATAATTATAAGGCTACATTGAACAGTTGTTCATCATTTATAACTTTTGCAATTTTCTATATCTAATTCTATATTTAATTGGTTAAAAGATATTTCTTTGCAATTTAATGAACACATGGACTCACACATGTACATTTCATAGTATGATTCTTTTAAGTTTGATAATAGAAAATGTTTATTCTTTGCGAAACCATTTGAATTTGAAATTTCTTTGAAATTAATAATTGAGTTAATTTAAAAATTGCTTTCGGGAGTTTTCATAAAAGAGAAGGAGTCTCTTTCAGCGAAGTTATTTGCCTGTGAATTTAAGATCAGAAGCTGAATTGCTAATATAAATGTGACTCTAACAATTCTTATTATAAAGAGAATTTCTTTTAAACTATTTTTTAAGTTCCTGAATGATGAAAGAACAACAGAAACTAAAAGTCGTTGTAGTAGTGTAGTATACATTGAATGCAGAGGATATAGTTAATATTCAAAGTATCACGTCTGAAACTTAACTTACTACCAGGTAATCATATCAGAACAAAAAATCTTCCATAACTTTTTCAATTATATGAAAATCGGAATTCTATTTTAGCATTATTTCAAGAACTTATCTAAAAAATTTTGCATTTGTTGTACTTGTAGCAAAATGCTTTGAAGTTGAAAATTCGGTATTTAAGGATATATATTCAAGGAGAAAAAATATATGTTGTTCTTGAGTTGTTGATAACTACGAAATTTTATGAGTATATAAAAGAATATTCCAAGATTCTTTTTGTGTTTTTAGTCTATGCTATATATTCTACAGACACTAGTTTACACAACAAGATCGTTAGCAAATAAAGCAGCTTTAACACCTCAGGAATACTTTTTAAAGTGTAAGCTCGATATTTTATAAATGTTTAATCTGTAAGAGGACTGCACTTAATTAATGTAGTTTCTATTTGTTTGCATTTGGAGAAATTGTATTTCAATAAATACAACAACTAAATGAGGAGATTGTTTGGCTTATGTAACATTTTACCTTCATTTCCGAATGAAATAAGTTTAATGAACTAATATTTACTTGATTTTGAGATTAGAATTTATGTGTAATCTAAAAATATATAATAATTTAAAACCATAAATCATAACAAATATAAACATCTAATAGAAATGATAAAATGTGTTTAATAGGAATAGAGTTTATATAATCTATAACATATGCAATAGAAAAAGAATTGGAAACTGAAATTACTGCAACATTGTACAATAAAGAAAAAGTTACTTTTTAAAAGTAAAATCAATATAAATCGATTAAAATCCTTGTAACTGCAGTTTTCAGATATTTTCTTAGCCATCAGCAGTTTTTTTTCATGTTTAATTTGAAGATGTTACTATGAATTCGAGATATATTGTCAATTTTTGAAACCGCCTGTCTTCATAATGCTAGAATATTTTCACCACTATTTCCCAAATAAAGTGCCAATATTTTACACTAAAAATATGGAGGTTAGATTACAACATTAGAATTTATAAATAGGATAAATATTAACGTTTTTTTGAACAGTAGGAAGCTAAGTATATATAACTTAAATTATTATTAAATATTATTACATAAATTTAATACTTTTTAATAAATGTAATAACAATCTTGTAAATAAATAAAAAGACTTAATATAATAAATAAAAAAAGAAAACATAACTGTATACAATATTTAAATCACATAACTAAATACTTGAATTTTAAACAAGAATTTGCTCAATGATGTGAGTAAAATATTTCTTAAAAATATTTGCAGTTATATTTATCAATATATTCACACCAGCCATATTGATAATAATTTCTTACATAAAAAAATAAGATAAAACAAAACATACGTTCGTAATATTTAAAATACGATTACATAATGTTTGTATAATTGGGGAATAATTTTTTCTTAACATGTTTGAGGAAACTTTGAAAGTAAATTCCAATTATTATTTCTTACAAAACAATAGGAATTTTCGGAATAAATTGGAGAAAAATAAGATGTAAAACACTCACCGATCCTTAATAACCGGCTACTCCAGTTATAAGAACGGATTTCCCATTGTAGAAATCTCTGATTTGGCTGCCACTGTTCTGCTCTTCAGCTTCTTCCGCCATTTTTGTATAAGTAATTATAAAAATTAGAAATTCTGAAACACACTTTCAGCCAGTTCGAAGAAGATACAGGAAGTTCTTATATATTACGATTTGTTTCAAATTATACACATTTTTCCTCCAAGGAAAACAACATTTGACGAAAATAGATTAATTATTTGTTGTGTCATGCTGTTTTACGAAATAAAATGTTTCTAACATAATTGAGGACGGCAGTTGTATAAATAAATCATACAAAACTGTTATCACTATTTGTCAAAAAGTTTATTGTTAGTTCTTTAATTGGAGAATATTTGATGTGATTGTGATCAATATTCATTTCACTTAATTTTTGATGATTTTTTTATGCAAAAATATGCAAAAAAAGACAAATTTTCACTTTAGATCACTTTGGTATAGTACAGATTCATCAGGGTGATCCATTAAAGAGATAGAAACTGTATTATCTCTGAAATTATCTTTGAAATTTGCCTAATAAAATACAAATATTTTACGCTTAAAATATGGAGGGTAGATTATAACATTAGAATTTAAGAATTGATGAAATATTATCATTTTGTGAACAGCAAGAATCTTTGTATAACGTATATTAATATTAAATGTTATTACATAAATTTTGACACTTTTTGATAAATGTAATAACAATCTTGTAAATAAATAAAAGTACTTAATAAAATAAATAAAAAAACCATAACTGTATACAATAATTAAATCACATAACTAAATACTTGAATTTTAAGTAAGAATTTGCTCAATGATGTAAGTAAAACATTCCTGAAAAATATTTACAGCTATATTTATCAATATATTCACATCAGCTATATTGATATCAATTTCTTACGTAAAAAAATATAAGATAAAACAAAATACACGTTCGTAAAATTTAAAATACGAGTACAGAATGATTGTATAATTGAGGATTAAATTTTTCTTAACATGTTAATTTTTCTTAACATGTTTAAGGAAACTTTGAAAGTAAATTCCAACTATTATTTCTTACAGAACAATAGGAATTTTTGTAATAAATTGGAGATTAATAAGATGCAAAACACTCACTGAACCCAAGTAACCGGCTGCTCCAGTTATAAGAACGGATTTCCCATTGTAGAAATCTCTGATTTGGCTGCCACCGTTCTGCTCTTCAGCTTCTTCCGCCATTTTTGTATCAGTAATCATAAAAATTAGAAATTCTGAAACACACTTTCTGCTAGTTAGAAGAAGACGCAGGAATTTCTTATATATAACGATTTTATTAAAAGTGAACAGAATTTTCCTCCAAGGAAAACATCAATTAATAGTTATCATTAATAGTTATCATTAATTGTTATCATGCTGTTTTGCGAAATAACATTTATTGACATTAATAAAGACGTCAGTCGTATTAATATAACACACAAAATTGTTATCATGGTTTGCCTAAAAGTTTATTATTAGTGCTTTAATTGGGGAATATTTGATATGATTGGGATAAATATACATTTCACTTAATTTTTGATGATTTTTTTATGCAAAAATATGCAAAAAAACACAAATTTTCTCTTTAGATCAATTTGGTATTGTACAGATTCATCAGGGTGATCCATTAAAGAGATAGAAACTGTATTATCTCTGAAATTATCTTTGAAATTTGCAAGTTACCTAAGTAATCTTAATAGTACTGGTCAACCACTCATTAAAGAGAAATGTAAGAATTTTACAAGAAATTTAGGACCATTATTTTACTCTTAAATTAACATAATATCATTTATTTTTCGTTGCCTAAAATATCAATCTAATCTAATCTAATGGTCAATAAATAAATTGTTACAATCAATAATCACGCAATTAAAAATAATAAAATAAGGATTTAAATGGCTATAAATATTAGATTAACTTATAAAATTAGCATATGTTTCAGAAAAAAACAATCTAATATCATGAAACAGTCAGCAAATAAATTAATGGAATAAAATTTTCAGTTATCAGCTTCAGAATTTTCAGTTAGGGAGTACATTACCAAGCTTAAGAATTCAAATTTCTAGATTCCGCCTTTTAAAAGCTCAAATAATGTGCACATTAACGATTTTGAAACTCATCTGTAATATATAATATTCTTTATATTGTACAGCCAAAATTTTGAATAAACTGAAACCGGTTTCATGTTTACGGTATGAATAAATAGAGAATGGCTTCGAGGAATCGAACAAACAATGTATCATGACATTTATCTCGGTCAAAATTAAACCATATACTATGTTTTAATCTGTTTTTTTGATTAACCATTCATAATCAATTTAAGCATAACTAAAGCTGGTTTGAATTCATATCAAAAGTTTTATTCTGCTATGCAATGCATTCGTAACCCATACTTGCTTTCAAAATAGAAGGCGTATATTTCTGTCACCTTTTGATTATTCTCGGGAAAACTTAAATCATATACTATAATTTATGTCATGTATTTCTTTTGCCTTTTTTAAAATAATCAGCTATGCATAACTGCTTAAAATAGAGAGAAATAATGTGTGGCATCTGATTCTCTCTTTATATATCTACTCTTTTTTAAATAAGAGTATTTATAGTATTTTCAATTTTTGTAAAAGTAATACTTGCTTACTGAAAGAAGCGCGTTTTCCGATTTCTCAACATGCAGCAGGTTGGAAACGCATTAGAAATAAGCTGAAATAAATTTTGAATTCAACTAATAGATTTAACTAAAGGGAGTGTTTGTGAGTTCCACATTTCATTAGACATTTTTTCAATTCTTCTGTTCTTGTGAACTGAATTCATAACGCCAAAGTTATTTTTGTCAAGGAACAAACTACGAAAATGCTATATATCTTTTGAAAAATAATAATTTATTAATTAATAAAAATTTGTTTTTTTAATTATAAAATAATAAATTATTTTATAATAACTATAAATATATATGTATATAAAATTATTGAAGTGTAAAAAATATTATTTTTTAAATTAAATAGTGTTGATTATTCTTCTTGAACATTTTGATTTTTATTTATAATTCTAACATTGCTTTTCACATATCCATGTGTATATGCATTGTCTATTCATAAAAGATGCCTAGATACATATAACTACGTATTTAATTTCTAAGGATGCTACGTTTGAAAATAAATTTTTTTAAATTACAATTTAAATTTTATAATGAAGAATTAACTACAAATATTTAATTTATTTAAATAACATGACAAAATTTACTTAATTATGGATAAATTTAAAATTAAAACTTTTCTAAATCTATATATATTGAAAATATATAAAGTTTTTAAATTTATTTAGATTCTTTGCTTTTTCAAATTATAGGAATATTTCTTAATACATTTGTAATGGCTAATATGCTTCTTTTGAAATTCACCATATTTCTGTTATTTAAAAAAATTTGTTATTTCTTTTAAATTATTTTTATGATTTTACATTTTTCTTAATTATTTTACTTATATTTTAAACAGTAATTGTTAATGTGTAATTATAAGTGACCAGTCAATTAGTCATTTTAATGTAAATTGTCATTATTGAGGAATTTTAATCAATTAGAATGTTAATTTTATCCGAAATTAAAATTAGATATACTTAAAATAATTCATACAAGTTGATGCAATTTCTTGAGTATAGTCTGCACTGATTTATTGATTGCAAATGTGAATATACTTCAAAAGAAAAAAGTTGTGTATAAATGTCACCATTGTGCAGTTATTTTAAAAAAATGGACTTGGTAATTAATAATATGCAGTTTTCATATTGAAAAACTGCATTATAAAAATATATAATAGTTACATTAGTAATTATAATGTAACTGTTGTAAAAAATACATATAAAATATACAAAAATTACTTCAACAAAAACGTGTACCCTGGAATTTTACAAAAAACACTTATCTCATATTGGCTATGCAGAAGAAGAAAATAACTGATTAATTTGAAAAAATGCAATTTTAATAAAAAATGTGTGAAATAAATTTAAATTTACTTTCTTTTTAAAAATAATTCAATACATTTTAATTCTTAAAAAATAATTTCTTTTGGAATTAAAATCTTAATTTGATAATAAGTAAAAAAAATTAAGTACAAAATTTTTAAGTTAAAATAAATACTATATTGGGTTAATGGTGTTTAAATTAATATTCATTTCCTTTACTGAAACTGTTTCATGTTTAATTATATAAGTCTTTATATATTCTGCATTCAAAATTAATATTCTATGATAAATACTTATTACTTTGATAATAGTTATGTGTAATTATTTTTTAAAATTAATTTTAGCCAAGTTATTTATTATTGAACTCATATTTTATTTATATATTGTTGATAAATCTATTCAAGAGAATGAAAGTGTTTGATTTGAAGGATTTTAGGGCTTGATTTGAAATAAAATATATAAAAGTGATTTTAATTACTGTCCTTTTGTCAAGTGTGCTGAAACTTAACAAAATAAAAAACAGTAAATTTTAAAACTATTTAAATAAAATTTTTAAATGCTCATTTTAATATATACTGTCAGTTAATATATTTATTTTATTTATAAATTTTATCATTTATTAGTATTATTAATATTCTAATTTTTTAAATCAGAAAAAGAAATATTTTCAAAAAAATTTATTTTTTGGACTTAAAAAATTAAAATGCGAGCATTGTTTTCGTTTTAAGTTTTAAGTAAATATTATATATTTACTTATATAATTTATATATCATGTATTTGATTATATATTATATGTTTGATTATATTATATATTTGATTCTGTATATTGCTTAAATATTTATTTAAAATATTAAAATTTTTCGTATATTAATATGCATGTTAATAAACTGTTTTATTAGGATTTCTTTCGTAATTAATAAACAATTAAAATGTGTGTTAAATAAAAACTTTGAATAAGAGGTATATTTCTAAGTGTGTAGAGCAGGGGTCGCAAAAGTGATCTATATAGACCACTATGGGTCCATTTATCAACAGTAGGGGTCTATCTGATCCAAGGGGTCGAATGGGGGTCTATTGGGACTTGAATTAAAAACAGTTCTTAATACAAATCATCTTCAAAAATTAAACGATGATTTTAAACTGCGCTCTGTTGATTTGGAAAAAATCGACATATTTTATTGCATTGTTGTGCCATTTTTGGCGCAAATTGATAACGTCGACATCAACATACAAGATGAGCTTGCTGAACTATTGTCCGATCTTGAAACAAAAACGCTTATTAAAAATTTGACAAGACATAAATTTTGGAGTAATATAAATATAAACCAAGAATATGTGAAACTTTACGAAATGGCTCAGCCATTTATGCTGGCGTTTCCAAGTTTGCATATGGTTTAAGCCGGTTTCAGTCACGTTAATTCAATTTTAACTAAAACATAAATAAATTAAATGTGGAGTTTTCAGGGGATTTAAGGTTAAAATTGACAAATTTCGAACACAATATTGCGAACCTTGCCAAGAAACACCAGGTACACTCATCTCATTAAGAAGTAAAAAATCTGTAGCTACTTTACTTACTGTTTCAGATTTATTAAATATTTAAATTAATATATAGTTTTATTTTGATTATATGAAAATTACCTTTGTGGGGTCTATGGAGATTTCGAAAAATCATAGAAGGAGCGATGATCAAAAAAGTTTTGCAACCCCTGGTGTAGAGCTTTCATTATTTGTATGCTCGATTCTTTAAAACTTATAATTCTTTAAAATTTGATGCTAATTCCCCAAAAAAAACATATTTTTGTTCAATAAATATGTATTATTTGTAGAAGTAAATTATCAAACAATTTAATAAAATAAATGAAGTTTATTCGATTTGCAGCAATTAAACTATACATTGGTAAATTTTAGTATTATTTTGACTGTATAAATTTTTTAAATAATTGAAATTAATTATTTTTAATTTGTGTTGTAGTATTTTCTCTAGCATCTATCAACATTTCAAATTATTACATAAACTAAAGATAAATTATGTTACATTTGTATGAGACGTAATTTTCCATTTGTTTAGGATGCCTTTTTTATTAATGAAAATTACAATATATATGTGTAGATATCTACTGCTTTAATATTTTATTTATATTTTATAAAAACTACAAAGCAGAATGAATATATAAAACATTGATTATGGCTAAATTAGTTCTGTGTTGCAATTTTTTTCAAAATATGGAATTAATATATAATTTTTTATTTTAAGAAATAGAATTGTAATGAATTAGAGATTTGTATACTTTTCCAAAAAAAAGTTTAAGTAAAAATTATCGCATAAGTGTAAATAAAAAAGACATTATGATTTATTTTAGTGTTTGATATGAATCTTGTAAACTTATTCCTTAGCTGATGATAAGTTATATTCTGCATATATTTTACTTTTTCCTAATTTTTTCACAGATATATTTCGGGTATTTAAAGAAATAATTTTTCATATTTGTGAAGATATTTTATTTTAATTTATTAAAAAATGTTAAATTTATGTATTTGGATGTTTCTAAATTTTCAGAAAATTAATAATTCTAAAATAATGTCTGAATAGCTACATTTTGGCACATAAAAACAGATTTTCACCTCATTGGCATGGTCTGATTTTATTCTTCATAATATTTTAACATAACTTTAATTCATAATAACAAGTATAAATTTAAATTTTCATTTTTATTCATGAAATATACTTTTCATAATTAATTTATACTGAAAATATAATAATAAAAACATTATAAATATTTTACATCTTCATCAATGGATTTTCTTCATAAATAAATTTTATAGAAGAATCTTTTATTAATTGAATTAATTAACCTCTAACCCCCCACTTTTGCTAATAAAATAATTAAACACTGCAATTTTTATATTTTAAATTTTATATTTTTATGACAAATTTTAGTAGCATTAAAAAGTTTTCTTTTAATACTCCCCTTACTTTTGATGCTTCTTAACTGATGTGTTTTTTGTTTTCTAAATGTATTAAATTAAAAATTGAAAAATTACTTGGAAGGTACACTGTTGTTGTTACTTTGAAAATACACAATTATTTCATAATTTTGAATTCTATTTGTTACCTTCATATTAATGCCCGTTCCAAATTTGATGCAAATATTGTATAAATATCAATATATAAGTTGAATTCACTATACAATGTTTACCTTAACATTAAAGAGTAGAAAGATACCTAATAATAATAAATAAACTATACGTAATAGTTATGCAAATTGAAAAATACATAATAATTTAATAGTTAATAAACATTCTAATAATTGAATGGTGTATTGTATATTTGGATTTTATGAGCAATAAAGGGAATATTATATTTTTAACGAGTATACTAACAAAAATATAATTTGTATATAAATATTGATAGTGGTATTTTAATTTAAATTGAGAGGAATTTCTTAGAAAAAATATTATAAAAAATTAATTTAGCTATTTAATTTAATATTATTTTAATTTTCCTAAATTAACTAAAAACAACTGAAATTTAAAAAAGCAAATTAGACATAATAAATATGCTGATTTAATATTATATACTGCTGCATAGGCTAGGATAAACTTATTTTTAATTTCTTCAATTTAATTAATGATATTTTTTATTTAAAAGTCGAAAATTTTAATTTTAAGTAAAATCAATTGTATTTTACCAAAATCATTGAAATTTAAAAATTTGTTGAAATTTCTAAAAATATAAAAATACATGTTTTTAGTAAAAAAAAAAAAAAAAAAGAGAGAGAGAGAGAGAATATTAATGAATTGGTTCTTTCTAATATGTTTTAGTTATTGATTTTTTTACATATATTTACAAGGGACTAATTAAATTAATTTACTTTTAATGCATTTGAATTAATTTGTTATATGCAGCAATTTATAATAGTAAATATTGAAGAAAAATAGTTTTCATAGTAACTGAATTATTTTGAGAAAAATGTATTATGAAATTCACTCTTCGATATAAGAATAGGTAAATTTGTTTTATAGAAACGAAAGTTACCCATATACCGCAATAAGTATCATACTGTACCTTTATGTTGGGTCGAGTGTTAGCTATTAAATGCCTTAAAGGATATACGAAGCATGTGTATTTGACATGCAAGTAAGTATAATTTTAAAATGGTTCTTACGCTATAATTACTATTTATATGAGAGTTAAACTATTTGTATTGGATCTACATTGAGAAGAAAATTAACAAATAATTCTGATTGAGACTTAAATGTTTAATTATACATAAAATATTATAATATGAAGATAATTTTTTCTGTGAAAAGAATTTATAATTCATGTAGTTTAATTCTTTAATGAGATTTTCACAAACATAAGCCTCTTTAAACAAATTTATACCATCTGAGAAATGTCTGTAATATTGGAATAATTCACGTGTTTTATAAATAATATTATTTTTCAAACTTCGATAAAATTTGGAAATAAATTTTTTTATTATTTTTAATTATATCTGTGACAAATATTTTAAATCTTGAACTTCAGTATTGATATAGATTATGTCTTTCACCTTATTCATTTCTTAAAACTTTTGTATTATTTGTTTAAATTTTTATGAGTGATAAATAGGAAATATTTTACTTTGCCTTTTATATATAGTCCATTTATAATTACTACTTTGTAATAGATTGCTTGATAAAATCAAATCTCTGTTAAGAGAATAATTTATTTTATTGTTGTTCAATCATAATTTTATTTGTTTTTAAAAACAAAAAATGTATGCTCATATAACAACTCAATAATTTTTATTATCTACTTTGACTGGCTATTAGAGACTCAATGTATCTCTAATAGTGTATTATTTATATTGAAACTTCATGTAAAATTGCATTAATTGTATTACTTGTAATGTAAATATAATGAAATAAATTGTTAAGTTGTTATTTTGGTATAATTTGAAGAAATTTTAAAGGCTTTTATGAAGTTTGGTACTGTTCATATCTTGTAAACTAAACATTTTTCATCAGCAACTTATGCAAGTAAAGCCTAATTTTGTTTTGAAAAAAATTAGATGTAAACATTCTTTGCAAAAATGTTTAACAATTAAATTGGGTTTAATTAAATGTATATAAATTAAACCCAAATCGTAATTTTTTTCATTTTATTTCAAGAAGTAAGTTTTTTTATTGAGGTTAATTGTTTCTTAGTTAAAGATTTAATGATAGAATTTAATTTCCATTTCTTATAAATTAAAATTCATGACAAGTTCAGAGTTTATACTGTGAAAGTATAGAAAAGTATGCAGAAAATATTGTCATGTTTTAAGTGTTTTTTTTATAAAAAATAAACCAACAAATTAAATCATGTTTTAATACTGTCTTAAGACATATTGGTATTTTATAGTTACTCGTGTAAAATCATTAAAGTATGAATTCGTTTGCATAAATCTTTAAAAAAAATTATTTTAAAACTTATCTTTATGTATTTTGATTCTGGAATAAGCAAATTTCGTACATTGTGTTAAGATATTATTGAAAAATTTTATTTTCTTAAAAGTACAAGTAACTCATTAATTATATATAAATATTCTTGTTATTATAATGTACAATATCCAACAAATGAAGACTAATACTGCACGTTTGATGAAATTTATCATCATAGTTTGTCTGAAAAGAGAAAATTATTACATATACATTGATATATATATAACAAAAAATACTATAATATTTTTGTATTATGTCAAAGTGAATACAACAATTATCTTAATAGATTGATTGTATACTTTAATAGTAACTTAAAGCATAACTTTCCATCCATTAAAAAAGCTTTGAAAGTTTGGATATAAATAGAAACGTTGAACTTTTTTTATGGAATGAGTGAAAACATAATATATATATTCAGGATAATGCATTTAAATATTATTCAAAACAAGATTAATCATATGTTTAATTTGAAGAAATGTTATTATAACCTTGTTACAAGAACATCTTAACAGAATCTTGAGAAGATGGATAAGATTTTATAATGAATTCTTGGAATTTGGGATTTGTTGGAAAATAAGTTAACATATGATAGTGCATTGCATTTTTATCAACACGAGGACAAGTTATGCTTGGTATTTAAATTTATTGAAGGCACATCAATGAAAGAACTTCAAAAGTTATTATGTACAAGATGATAAAGATTCAATTTTGGTGAAAAAAAAGTGTCTATGCGATTTTGTTAAATTGTATGGCATTAGTTTGTTAGATTTGGAGAGAAATTTTTTTATATAAAAAAATAATCCTGTATCCAAGAAGTCAGAGAACTAATCATACTATTAAGGTGTTGCAAAGTAGCAGTTTGATTTCTGAAAACGCAATGCCATAGCTTGCATATTTTATTACGACTTTTGTAGCTAAGAATCAAAGGTAATAAAAATTGATAAATGAAACTATGGCATCTTAAGAACATTCCATTTAATCGAAAACATCACAAAGGTATATTTTTATGTTACTGCCGCAATGGGAGGTGGTTGAGCTCTGAATATATCAATGCGTAGTAAAAAATCTTTGTCTCTGTTGGTCTGCGTCACTATAATTAATTTTTGTAATTTAGGACAAGCTCACAATTTGAAAATTTTCATGTGTAGGACCAACAGTACCCTGTAGTAGAAAGCCATCGTTCTCGTGTCCTTAGCAGGCTCAAAACCGTTTCTTGGCTATGACCATAGTTCTGTTCGCTCTAAAACTTAAGTGGAGTTCCATGTCTTCTCTTTGTTTGGTGTATGCGAGAAGGTTGTCAACCGAAACACATATACTGACTTCGTCATTTGAACATATATCTCTGAATTTAACTATACAACGATACATATACAGTGGCTCCCAAAAGTATTCGTACATTATGAATTTCAGTATTGTTTTACTCATATTTGAAAATGAGAATTTTATAAGTATAGATATCTCTTGGCGAAACTATTTAAAATATTTTATGAACCTAATGAAACTTATTTATTTATTTTTTTTTGTGAAATCAATAATCAAAAAGTAAGAGAAACGTTACTTTACAAAAGTCTTCGTACACTTCAAAGAAATTTCCACGTATTAATAAATATTATAGTATTTCTGTGTTTAGTATTTCGTTGTATATCCTACAGCATTTATCAAAGATTTCAAATGTCTGGGTTTCAGTTTACTTTTTTTTGTAATATCAACATTAATGTTAATCCATTCTTCCATCATTACAGTTTTTAATTCGGTTTTCTTATTAATGCCGCGTCTTCATACTCTCATCTGTACATCTCTTCAAATATTTTCCATCGAGTTTAAACTTGATTACTGAAGTGATGTTTCCAGAACTTAATGACAGTTACAGAGACACCAAAAGCGAACGAGTAGAGGTGTGTGTGTTTTGCCGTTATCATGATAAAAAATAAAATTGTTTCAAATACCCAAATTTTGGGTTTATTTAATTATCTTTTACAATATTTAAATAAATAGAATGGTTAATTTTTCCATCAATAAATATCAAATAACCTAATCGAATGATACTGATATACATCCCACCACAAGGACTGATTCCCCGCCATGCTTTTGTGTTTCAACTAAGGTCTTGTTACTAAGTTCCTCATTTTTTCTTTTCCATATAATTATACGCCTATTGGAATCAAAAATGCTAACTTTGCATTTATCTGCAAATAAGACATGGTTCCATTACGATTCGGGCTTATTTGTCATTGATTTTGAGAAGGAAAGCTTAAGTTTTTTATTTTTTGCTCTGAAAAATTTCTTCGAGAAAAATACCCGTGCAATCAACCTGATCTGAGTACTCGTTGGAAAGTTTCAGGTATAATTGGAGTAGAAAATTATTTAGTAGATTCTGTAGAAATCCTTACAGCTATCAAACGAGGATTTTACGCAAATTTTATAACTATCTCTGTTCATGTTGAGTTAACATTGCAGGGTTACCAATTCTTACCTTATTTTCCATCTAATTTTCCTCTTTAGCGTTTTATTACATACTCTACTGTAGAACTGGGTAAATTTACAAAATTTTGCGAGATCCCGGATTGAATTTGCACACTTACGATGAAAAATTATCAATTTTGGAATACTGTTCGTTGTTTCCTTAAGACTGCGAGTCATTTTTAAATACTAAATAAAACATAACAGACTAAGTCTGCAAAGAATGAAGTCAAATGGTAACAAATTGAAAAAACATGAACATATTGAAAAAAATAAAAAACATTGCCTGAAGATAATTTTATTTATGAAATTTCACGAAAATGTTTCTAAGTACGATAACTTTTGCGCCATGGTTAATGTATGATTTCTTGCAGTTTTTATTTAAAAGAAAGGAAACAAGATTGTCAATATTACAACAACAACAAAAAAAAAAAAAAAAAAAAAAAACTTGATTTTATTTAGAACAGTATGCTTGAGATATTAAAAAAATATTGGCTTTATAATCGAATTCAATTCCGGATTATAGCACTTTTTCTACAAGATTATAAAGGGTTCGAATACTCTTTAGAGAACTACTGTATGTACTATAGATTTAGTTATTTTGATTGATGCTGGAATAATGAGGTTAAGATAGACAATTTAGAAATTTTTAAATTGGTATTACTTAATACTGTTTGAAACTTGAACTAAAACGACATGTAAATCATGATCATGTTGTAATTTGGTGTTTTGTTTTTATAAATTAAAATTTTGCATAATCTACAAAATTCAAGTTGTTCTTAATCTCATATTTAATTTGTAAGATTAAATTAAATGAATTAAGATTAATTTATTAGGAATTCAGATGTATTTAGGAAATGAATTAACATAAACGAATTTAACTTCTTAAATGTAATATTCTATTCTAACATGTAACACTTGCAGATCTGATATAAATTGATAAAACCACTGATTCATAATAAGACTACATCAATTATTTTAATTTCATTATTCATAATATTTTAAATAAAAACTTATTTTTCATCTTATAATTTTTTTATCTTTATTTATATTATGTTTATTTTTTAAGAAATCTGATTTTTTTTTCTTTTTTTAAGATTTCTTTTGTGACTTAAATTCTAATTCTAAACAAATTTATTTATTCTTTTTTTTAATACACACGTTTCCTTCAGTATATCAAGTACAGTTTTGTTTAACTTAAAAATTTTTGGCTAATTAATGAGCTCATTTATTCAGTATATAATGTCGTCTAAAAGTAAACCTGAATAGAGCCAGTAAATTAACTGAAAGTAAAAATATATATAATTTACTTACAGAAATATTATACGCTTGCGTTTTGCAGGAGACAGGTTATCTCTTTCCCAACTGTAGAAAGGGCTCCCGCTGGGTACATTACTAGCAACTTCATTTAAGTCTACATCATGGAAGTCCATGTTCATCAGCTGTATAGTATAAATACAATTTGTTTAGTTAATGAAAAGGAGGAATATGCTATCTATAATTTCCATTTACACGATGTGGACAAATCTGTGAAAACTCATATTTTCTTTGAACTTTATTTGTATTTCAATGAAAAGATTTTGAGACTTAAGTTTGCTAATATATTATTGAAAAAAAAATCAAAGGAAACGAGTCAAGAAATGTAAACTTTAGCGAACGACGAATTTGGTCATAATTTTAAGTGCAAAGTACAAAATTTCATAATGAAGAAAAGAATTTAAGAAATGTATAATATTTTACCATGATCACAAAGGACCATGAAAAGGTGTTTCAAGGTAACAAATTAGTTACATGTAAAAGATAAAATAAAAGACTTCTTTTTGTCATAGTGTATATTGAGTCTGTGTAGGATGTTTAAAACGGTATGCGATTTTCTTGAGCAGTTAAATGGGCGACATACTTATTTTGCATCTTTCAGAGAAAATTTAAATAACAATATTTGAGTCTTCAATTCGAAACACGCTCAGTTGGATTTAGAGAAGAAGAGCACGCTGGGCTCATTACTTCAAACATTCACTTCATTACTTCAAACTTGTTTTGCACGTTGCAAACTGTGAGAGATCTGGCCTCATTTCTTAATGAAATTACGAATAGTTCAAGCACAACGTCATAATTGCTAGCCATTCAATTTTGCTCTTCTAATGATATACATATCTAAATCTAGCTATGCTGATTATTACCATCTCATTATCCTAATTATGACCTCAAAATATAGTCTATAATATGTTTTTTCTTAGCAGAATGTAAAGCTAATGTAGGTACTTTTTTCTTCATTCATAAACATATTTAGTGCCACATACAAAACTGAATCTGTTTTCATCAACTCCCACAATTCTGCAAATTTCGATATTCCCCAACCCAACTTTTTCAGTTCGCACCTTGTCCTGACATTAAAGGCAATGATTTTAGTCGTACGTTGTATGTGAACTATCACGAAACTCATTTCGAATTGTTTAATTCTATACACTCCACATGTTTATTAAAATGAACTGTCTTCGTGACCGAGTAACTATTTTTTTAAAATCTCAATGAATGTAAATAGAGGATATTTCGGTTATTCGGTGTAGATGATCTTACACTGATTTGTGTTTTTAATTTTTTGTTCATTCGAATCAATTCCACAGCCTAGAAACCACATTTCTTGCTAATCTGTCCAATCTATTCTACTTTTTTCTGACTTAAGTTTGCTAATATATTTCTGAAAAATAATCAAAGCAAACGAGCCAAGAAATGTACATTTTAGTGAAGGCCAAATTTGGTTGTTCTGATTTATCGGAACAACATTCTTGATGCCTTAGGTTTTTAGTTATACTTTTTATTAGTTTAAAGTTAACGTACAGATTTACTTGTAATTTAACATCATCTTCAGAAATCGACCCCTTATTCTTGTTTTCATTAAACATATTAAGTTACAGTTGCCTTTATACAGAATGCAATCTTTATCAAACAAATAAATATCGTTGCAAATACAATATCTTCCCACATTTGGATTTGTGCTACTCTTGAAATTATTATTTTATATGATAAAAACTGTTGTTGTAAAAGCATTACAAGAAATCATTGTTAAAGATATTTAATTTTCTTATAAACCACAAATTGTTAATTTTCGTAAGCAAAATGTAAAGATGCAAAATAAAAATTTCTAACTCAATAAATGAGTAATTATAGTTAGATAATTTAATATTTTTTTCCAACTTGTATTAAATAATAAATATAATCTTTCATTTCTGTTTAAAAAATTGACCAAATCATTATATTCTAAAATTTTCGGTAAATATTTATAAAATTATATGTGCATATGTCTTTTATAGACGAGTATCCTCTTTCAAAAATTAGGTAAGCTGAGGGGAAAAAACTTGTAGGTAATGCAATAATTGAAAAAACAAACAAATGTTTATTTAAAAGCAAAATTAACACGAAGATAAAATAATACATAAATTTTAAAATTATGCATAGCTGTATAGGTGAGCCCTAGTCTATACGGTTTCGGAATACTCCCTAAACGAATTTAAAAGTTATTAGTAATAAAGTGACAAAATAAACAGAAAGGTAAATATGGAATAAGAACATATTTCACACACATCTGCATTCAAACTTTATTGTGCTTAACCATCCCACTTTACCATAAATGTATGTGAAGTATCTAGATCAAGTCCATATTAAATATCCATTAGATCTGCATCATATTGCTGAGGTACCCAAAATTCCATTGCTCTTGGAAATCCAATGTTTGGATGTCCACTATATATAATAAAATAATATTTACACATTAACATTTGGATTTTGCAGAGATGTTTTATATTTATCTAAAACACTTCTCAATCTGATATCCAAATTTCGTAAAAAATTTAGATTTCTCACATACATCAGAAATTTAGACATCATTAGATATCTATAATTTGGATATTTGTATGATATTAAACAATGGATGTGAGCTGTAAATTCATAGAAAGCTGCACATTTTTAAACAAAATTAAGGATATCTAAAAGCAGCATTAATAATATATGTCAAATAATTTTAAAATTATAAGAAAGTATCAACAACCATGACAGTTCGTCAATCTTTATAGCCAGTAGCAAATGAGAGCAAATTCTTCAGTGAAATCCTAGCGGATCAAATTACGTTGAATTTGTCATGACGAAACTATGACGTACAAATGTGATGAAAAAAAAATATGAAATATAAATGATAGATCCAAAAATATAAATGGTAGCTCACATACAATCTTTAATAAATTTTTTTAATTTTTTTTAATTAACAAAATATTTTTTAATTTTACAATAATTTATTCAATTTATTTTATTAAAAAACTATCACACCTAAACAACCTCAGAAACATATGCAAGAAAAAATGTTTTTTAGTTTTATGTATTAAATGAAAAAATAATTTTTATCAATAATATTAAAAAGTTTATTTAAAAGAATATGTTCTTCTGCCTATTTTATCTAAATTAATTTGAAGTTATATGTAAATAAAAGTTAGATGTTGAGTTTCAATTTATTCCCTTTTCATAGATAAAACCATAGTTATTATTAATATAAATTTTAACCTGGCACATATTTCTCAAATGTTTTGCAGAACATATGGCTTATTTCCTTTGGTAGAGTACATTTTTTTATTTTACAATATAATTTCTATCTTTTGAACCCCATAGACAAATTCTATTTACGTAATTTCATAAAATTAATAAACTTTTTAAAATTTCGTAAAAAGGATATAAATATATAAAAACTAGTTTAATTACCTTTGTAAAGATATCACTTTATCAATTTTTTTTATGATGAAGAAAAACATAAATTTTTATAACTAGCTATAAATTAATTTATCATTAGATCATGTTATCTTCTTACATTTTATTGAAAAATTTATGAACATGTATAAAGAAATTGTATAAAAAATCAATTGTTTTTGTAGAATTAATTTAAATTTTTAAAAATTTAGGAACGCATTATTATATTTTTAGTTTTCCTTGAAATAATTAAATAAAAAATATTGTATACTTCTTTAATTGTGTTGTTAATTTGCCTGTATTTTAATTAAAGACATTTAAAAATTATCGCAAAATTTATTTTTAAAATATAATATTATTTTCAAAATAATGATGTAATTTAATGAGTTTGACTGCATTCAGAATATAAAATGTTGACGAAACAAGCACCAGTTTTGGATGAAGATAATTTTCAATATAACTGATAATGCCCATCAGTCAAAATGTAGCAAAGAATTTAATATGAATCAATGAAACTTTATTGGTTTAACAAAACAATGACATCACATATATACGTCATAGTTTAGTCATGGCGAATTCTGTATAATTCAGTGCGATAAGATTTCACATGCGAATTTGCTGTCGTTTGCTAACAGTCTTACAAATAAACTGTATAGATAAGGTTAAAAAACTCGTATACTATTTTGTAAATGTTAATGATGCGTTTTACGGTATTTGAATACATTATTTTAATCTGTTTTGAATGTGTGTGTTTTAAATTATTGATTAAAAGTATTGTTTTCTTTTACTTCAATATAATTTGTTATTAAGAAAAATTATTAATCAAAATCATCTTAAAAGTTAAGTTTTGCGATCGGCGCTACTTCTTAAGAAAATTGCTCTTTCCATTATTAAAGATAAAATAAGTGCTATATAAATGCTAAATTAAGTTAGTTAGAAAAAGTTTCTCTGACGATGAAGTACCAGTTATTATTGTTTGTTTTAGTAGAGATAATTATTAACCTTAGCAAAATAGTGCATGTTTTTACGATTTTGTTAATGTTTGATCATTCTTTATTGGCGTCAATGAATAAAAATGTCCCAATTTTTTCTAAGGAATATATAGATTTGATTTAATTTACAAATTTAGTATTCTAGTTATTATAGAAATAAATTATTAAACATCATTATTGTTATTTAATTTCGTAATGAATTAAGGTGTACATTCAAATATTTATAATTACACTTTCTTAAGCAAACAAATTTAATCATTCTCAGTAATGAAAATAATTATTATTACCTAATTTTAAAATCAATATCAAAACATACCTCAAAATATTATGAATTATAATATAAAAAGCTTTAAAAAATTTATAAAAACTTGTTATCAAAAAACGATTGGACCAAAATTATTACCATTAATCTTTTCTGTCACTGTTTTCACAATAGTTGTTCTATTCTTATTGTATTCTATTCTATTCACATATATTTTATGTACACGTGTAAAATTCTATCTACGCGGAAAGTGGGTGCAAATTCCATCAAGTTGATACCAAATCATTTCATTTTGTTATTCAGAGCATATTTAAGGAAAACTAAAGTAATTCTAAACTGATTTTATACATGAAACATAAAATGAAAAAAATGTTTTCTGCTGTTTATGATAACTCGAATTTTAATTAACCGGGAAGTAATGCCAACCTTAAAACAATATCAGTGTAGTGTAGTCTAGTCCCGATTTAAATTGAGCAATAAACATAAATCTATAACGTAAATATACATTCTTAGAAAAAAAGAAAACGGAGTTTCTAATTAATAAACATTACTATTTTGAATAAATGTAAATGAAATATTTCTATTGTGTATTTAATACGTAACATGAAAAAAAAATCGCAATATTAATTAAAATCTTAAAATATACCTAATCATTGCTATTCATCGAATTGCAGGGACTAGTCGGGCAAGAGATTTTATAGTAATTTTTTTTGTCATTTATTTTAATTTTCAAACTAATTTTCATTTAGAAAACTTAAAAGAAATTTCACTGCAAACAAATCATCAGAGACTCAATTTTCAAAACATAAACATTAAATAATCCACTTCAAAAGCTGTAATCAAATAAAAACAAATTACTAATCAAATTACTAATCACGCAAAACAAATTTCGCATGTTTACACAATCACGCAGTGTAATACAAACGCATCCGACCCGGTCAGCCAGTTTGGTGAATTTTATAGTCGTAGCGGCACCATGTCTTAAGCCATTACTAAATATGGACATTAAATTCATTATTTTAATGACAAAAAAAATTAAAACTATTTAATTGGACAATACCTAAACATAATATTATACTGTCAGTCAAAATAGCTGTATTTAGTTCTGCATTAGATGTCTTAAATATTGGTCATTTTGGAGTAAAAAAAGCTGAAAATTAATCATTAGAACTGATGTCTTAAAAATCATAATTTTTTTTTGTATCGTAGTAACAACCATGTATTTAGTATAATTTTCTATTGCTGGTAAAAAATCCTGTTTGATGTCCTTTGTTTTTTCTGTTACTAGGACTTTGCTCAAGTAGTATGTTTTGTTACATTTAGGATATCTTCTGTAATTCAGAGTTATTTATTTGTCCACATACTTATGTTTTATTGTTTGATACTTACGTATTGTGCTATCAACCATATCTGTGAAAATAAATCCATGTAGTTTAATGATGCGATTTAACACCATATAAATTACAAATAAAGTTATTTTTCATTATTTATTAAAAATTAAGCTATTTGTTAACTGTCCTGTATTTCCTGCACATTTTGGGATTTTTTTAAAAAAAAAAAAATCTTTTACTGCCCTTATTGAAAATGCGACACCTAGAAGGAGTTGTTAGAAAGTAACGAAATTCAGCAAATGGAGAGACAGCAACGACCAAAAAGTGATCTGTATTTCGAAACAAAATGCAGAATACAGAGTGAGAACAGGATTGGGTCAGTATATTTTTGGACCATCTTGGACGGCGATACACTAAGCAACACGTCTAGGCACAAAGTTAATGAGAGTACAGATGGATTCTTGAGGAATAGCTCTTCATTCCCGGTCAATTATTTGCTAAAGTGCGTCTTCTGAAGGAGGCAGAGGCAGGGTCTGCAAATGGCGTCCAATTATATATCACACGTATTTAATTGGTAAGAGGTCTGTTGAATACGTTCGCCAGAAAAGCAGCTGATCACCTTACAGAGCATGTTAGCTAATGCGATAGATACGCTGTCGGATGTTATCCTGTTGTTAAAGGGCTTGAAGAAGTGTCACCGGTCGCAGCACATCATCCACGTAAGGTTAGGCTTCCAGAATCCTTTGAAGATGAACTAGAGGTGACTTGGAATCGTATGCAGTGAAGCCTCAAACCATGATGCAGCGTTATCATGTGGTGGAGTGTTCCACAAATGTTGCAGGATTGGATCTGTCTCTACGTCGACATCTCACTAGTACGTGGCGACTCGTACGCGGTGGCTGAAGAAACAGAAGCGTGACTCATATAAGATAATCCTGTACTACGTCATCGTCCACATCACTCCACATCACATTCCGGCACCGTTCCGGATTATTCTATACTGTGGGAGTCACTGACAGTCTTCGGACGCTATGAATACAGGGAACCAGCAACCAATCAACGACAGATGGTTCTGCTCGAAATGGGAGAAATCAGGGGGTCGTGCACGTGTTGCAGAATTTCAGTAGACGTGATTTGAGGAGCCGCCACCTTATCCTATCACATACGTTCATTTAGGCTAGCTGATATTCTAGCTACACCGGCACTCCACGAACGTTCCATAGTTCCTTGTTCCAACCATCTTCACCACAACTGATTCACTGTGTGTTAATCCATATATTAAAATATTTGTAGTGTTATAAGAGGTTCTACGTACGATGGACCTCGTGTAGATTTTTATTAATTTTTTTAAAACAATAACAAGTAAAAAGTAGTAAATAGTAAGTAAGTATGTAAGTAATGAGCTGACTGCCAGCCAAGTCTCCTTAGTGGTGAGAGGCGGAATGGTCTCCTTCACATAGAGGGTGCTGTTCTTGGTGTTTTTACGCAACATTATATGCGCGTTCAAATATTTGTCAGCTGCCATTTGTCGCAGGGATTAGCCTGCTCTTCTCAGTCCGATCACCATGTAAACTGTCTGTCTGCTGGAACTAACTCAATCAACAATGGCCAGCATTCTCTGCAATTACAGGTGTCCATTAACACAAGAATAAATATTCAACGATTATTTTCCAAGCAGCAATAAAAGCACGAATATATTTCAATGTACTTGTTCCTCCCCTTATATCATATATGCAATAGACAGCTGCTCTGTTCACATCATTTGCATAACTCGGTAAGGTACGTCTACCCTGAAATTTGTACAATTTTCTTACCATTTCTTTTTGGTATTGCATTTTCAATGTCGGGAAGAGTACTTTTATGGTGAAAAAGTTCGACGTGATAATATACGAAGATACCCGTTGTTTCAATTATGGAATCTAAAAACCAGAAGTTATATTGAGTGCCATTCATCATAAATATTGCCAGAGCAATTCACATTGCAGTCTTCTTTCTTATTAGGTTGAATTCCTCTTTGAAATAGAAATTTACTAATATTTATCACTAACCAAATATCTCTAAAGAATTAAGGTCGCATGAGAATCTTTTGTTACTAGATTTCTATATGAAAATAAAAATATTTGATATTCACAAATAGTAAATGATTAATATAAAAGCATTATAAAACCAGGTTTTATATTTTATTAAAATATATATTTGCATTAAAATTATTTACATATGAAAATTACAAATTTATCATTATAAAACTAAATTTTCACTGGTCTAATAAAAACTCAAATTTTGAATTTTGGCTCATTTTGCTATATTTAATTAACAGTTTAGAAACGTGGAGTATTTCAAATGGATTTACTTTCTTAAAAAGAAAATTGAAGTTTTAAATTGAAGTTTTTCTTCATGAATTAAAATCTTTATTTTCTAATTGTTTATTTATTTTTCCCGAGTAATTTGCATTTTCTGTTATAAGTGATGAAATTTATACCTCACCAGTTTATACATTTTATTTTATAATGTTGGAGATGCAGTTATTTGTAAAATATTAAATTTATAATCTAAGTAATAATTTAAAAATATTTTTAATAATAAATCAATATCTAATCCTCTGTTGTAATGGTGTCAGAGAAAGTAGGAAGAATTTCTCTTTTCTTTTATTATTGCTTATTTTTTATCTCTCTTTAGTGCATTTTGTAAAACAGGTTACTTTTTTAAGAATAAAAATCAACCCATTTTTTAAAAGCATCGTGTTTACCAGAAAAAAAATATATACTTTTCCAATTCTTATTGAATTATCCGGTATTACTATGAAGTGTATGAAGTTTATAGTTATAAAAACAGGAAAATTTCATAAAGAGTTTCCGATTCAATATTTTCAAAAGTATGCTTTTGAAAATATTTGTCACTTACATTAAAACATAAAAATGTATGTCTAGTTTAGTACTAGTCTTAAATGCTTAAGGAATTTTGTTTTTAATTCTTGGGATACGTTCCATATTTTTGCAATATAAATGTTATATATATGTATTGAACTTATAACTAATTTAGTTAACTTTTGAACAGTTAAAATGCAAAACAATCTCAGTTTTATTTATGACGAAAGATGTGTTTCAGAATAGTTTAACCTCTATTCTGTAATTTCGATTTATTTATTATTCACAATTTAGCTATCATTCTGACATTTCTCCTTATTTTGTTATTTGAAATATAAATTGTGATTTTTCCTGTCATTTACTGACTATATTTTCTTAATCTTAGCACCCAGAGATGATTTTGTAATTTTTTTAGAATCTTTTTTTGAATAATCTTTTATTTATCTCGTATTATTTCATATGTGTATTTTTATTATATTGATTTTTAAAATATTATATTAATTATTTTGCCTCAAGTGTTCTGTTCTTAGCACATTCCTCAATATTTCATTTTATCTTCTTCGGTTAAATTGCAGGAGTAATTTCACTTATCAATCGAGATATTTATCTTGTATTTTCCTTTTATTGCAAATATTTAATATTTGTTTCGTTATCAACGTATTTTTTTGAAAGATTGATGGTCAAATATTTAGTTTTCTTTAGGAAATTTTTTATTCTTAATTTTAGAATTTAATTTCATATTGATGTTTAATAGTCTCTTAAAGTTAAATTTTTTAATGTAACATTTATTAGATTTAGATTAATTTTGACTTTTTATGCATTTAATTACTGGCCAATATTTTATAGCAAGGAAAAATTTAAAATAATTTAACCACTGTTAAGGTTGGCAATAAGATCAACTTCACAACAGTTTATTTTGTGGAGACCGTCAGTTAAAATTATTGCCTAATAGTACCTTGACAGTATAAAATAGTACTAATTTGTTTTTTTAATTCCGGTTGACAGAAATAATTTCGCATGTATATTGATTTTTAGTTAACAAGTGTTTCACGATTAAACGGTTATAATAGATTTATATCAAATGATCCCTAAAATGATTTTATTATGTACTTTATTATTAAAAATATATTTGGCAAAATATAATTGCTTATAATTTTTATTCATGTTAAACTTTTATTGATTAATTTGTTTCTTTTTTGACTTAGCTTCCGCTAAGCCATTAAAGAAGTGGATATTTTAGTTGGCATTTAATGCACACCTTAGCAGTCACTTAGTTAATTATGATTGAATAAAAACAAGTTTTCTTAATATACATTTTTTTCTACTGATCGTTTTTTACTGTTTACCTTACTGACATTTATGATACATACTTGTTATTACAATTACATCTGGATACTGGATCAATTTAAAAGAATTAATTTTAAATAGAATACTCTTGTAAGAGAAAAGCTTGAGCCACTATTAAATCTTAAAATAGGGCATTGCTTCTTATTAATAAATTGGCCTTACATAAAGAAAAGTGGAA
Organism: Latrodectus geometricus; assembly: GCA_026290005.1. Lineage (NCBI taxonomy): Eukaryota > Metazoa > Arthropoda > Arachnida > Araneae > Theridiidae > Latrodectus > Latrodectus geometricus. The sequence continues at coordinate 42,489 of JAPDSC010033260.1, forward strand.
GAATAAATCAGTTGCATGTTTAAAATACACACAGTATATTTAAAATTGGTTTTTATAAATTATTTGTCATAAAAATTGACTAATTTTACTAAAAACTTATAAATTTTTTTCTTTGACTATGTTTAACTAAGAATTTAAAAAGAAAAGAACTCGAATTAAACTTTTATTGAGAAATTAAAACATGTAAAAGTGTGCTGTAAATATATAATACATTTTAATAAAAAATTTATTTCACACAATGCAATTTTGTTCTTTTTTCAGAAGCTCTTAAGATTTTACTTACAGGCATGTTTAGTATTAAATATGAAAAGTAAGTCTTTTGTATGGCAATCTAAAAATTTCACACTGAACATTTTAATGCTTTCATACAATTATACATTATTTATACAGTTTTCAAATTTAAAAAAGCTTTTTATTGATTTTTAAAAATTTATATTTAAAATTTTTATCATAAAAATTAATATTTTCACTATTTAGCTTTCGTAATAAGGAGTAGAAGTTAATTGAAACTTAGAAATAAATTTAATAAAATATTTGTACATATGTATTGTAAACTGATATTGAAATATAAAATATGTACTTTTATCATTTGTAATAAATAAATTCTTAACCCCACCATTATAATATTATAAAACTAAGTCTCCTCAAAAGTAATAATTCAATTAAAGTTTTTAGAGAAAGTGTATAAAGAAATCAATTCTTAACTTTTAACCCCTTATATTTTGTTTCTATATTAAAGTTTAATACAATTAATAAAAAATTATTTTTTTTAAGAAAATACTTGCACTTGTATTATCTTAAGGAAACTATGATTCACAAAAGTGCCACTCATTTATTCATACACAATTTTATTTTGATTGTTTTGTTTCAGTTGTTTTACAAATTTTAAAGTTAAATTAGAAACAAAATTTTGCATTCCTGTATTTTTAAAAATTTGGAAAGTTAAGCATAATATAGTGAGTCATTTAATATTTCATAAAATTAGGTTACGTTGTGTTTGAACTTTTAATACTAAAAAAGTCTTTAAAAACATAATTTCTATTATTTTTCTTTGAAAATTAATTATCTTATCAATAATTCATTTAATGAGTCTTTGTAACCTATAAAAATATTTTTCCCAAATTGATATGCTATATTTCAAAATGTCTTCGTAAAAAACATCTAAAATTATGAGGAAAATACTTAAACTATGAAAATTTTATTAGAAATAATTTTAAGCTTTTGATAATCCTGGTATATTTATATTTATTAAAAAATAATTAAAATATTTAAATATATAAAGCAAATCCAATTAGATTCGACTTGAATATCTCATTGATATCATATTTTATTTGATATAGGTAACTCATGCATATCAGTACATCTCATAGATAATTTTTGTATACCTAGAAGGCCTAAAAAGGATTTCTAAAATATCCATTAGATATCACAATATCCAAATATCTACAGGATATCCATTTTTAGTGACCTTTTCCATAACTGGTGAAAATACCGCAGATATTTGGATATCGAATGAATATCTAAGATACATATATATTGAAAAAACGATATCCAGATAAATGTCTGAGGGATATTTATAGGATGTTTTTTGTATTTTTGTGATTAATTGTTATATATTCCATGTTGCCATTAATATGATTTTGAAATTAAAAATATAGATATAAAATCTGACTCACTTCCTTGTCATTTGAGTGTAATTGCGTAGAAAGGCTCGTGTAATTATCCACAGCAAAGGTAAATGAATTAGAGAGGAAAAAAGCCAGTTGTTCCATAATGACATCCAAAAATTGATATAAAGGGAATAATCTAAAATGAATTTTTTTAAAACTTAGTGTGATCGAAAAACAAAAAAGTGCATTGAAAAAAGTATTGTTATACAATTGTTTGGTACGACAAATTTTTACTATATAAATGAAAATTTTCGGAATATAATACAGATTATATAATACAGAATACAGATTATATAATATAATACAGAATATAATAAAGAAATATAGAATATAGATTATTTTAATAAATTCTTTTTCTTATATAATAACAATTTATGAAATTAAATTAGAATTTAAGAACATTTACAGTTACGGATTAATCAATTTCTATATTTATCTATTTTTTTTAACTATTCAATATATAATCAGTATAAAATTTTTATAAAAAATAGTTAATTTCACATACAAAGAACAATTAATTATAAAAGAGATCTAACATTATAAAAAAAATTAATTGGATATTTACAACTTTGTAAATATTAGAATTCTAGTATAACCGATGCAATGCCTTATTCATAACTTAAATTACAAAAAGGTACATCAACTAAAAAGAAAAATGTAAGGAAATTTAACAATGCCATAAAAAATTTTTGTATGCAATTAAAAAAAATTGAATTTTGAAACACTTTTACCTAATATGTTTTCTAGGTTTTTAAATATGGCTCACAATATTTCATTTATCAGTTAAAAAATTTCCTTTGTTGAAGCAGGTGACATCAGTCTATTAAGATTTTTTAAAATACATAAAAAAATCACTTATCTTACTTTTGTAAACTTGTGTTTAATGATATTATTCTAAGTGTTTGTTGAAACCTCAAATCAATAATGCATAATTATTTGACCCAGTATACTAAACGTAATTCAGAAATGATTTATTTGATTATCGTTGTGTTATTATTCAGTTGAAAATTGAAAAACGTATAAGCACACACACAAAACTTCTTTTCTTATTTTAAATTTTTTATTTAATCTTAATGAACTTTTCCTTACAATATTTTTATAAAATTATTACTTTTTATAGCTTTATTTTTTTTTTGACAGGCCGATACAAATTTTTATGATATTGACTCTACATTTAACATTGTTAGTATTAAATATTTAAAACAATATTGGGGTTTGTAAAATAAATATCAAAAATAAATAACTTTGAAATTGCTAAAAAACCAAGTTATTCATTTAAAATTTTAAAAACTGTGACCTGAATTTTCTAAACTTAATTTTTAATTTATGATTAATAATCAAACTTTTTTTCCAAATATTACATTCCCTTCTATTACGATACTAAACTCAAAAATTGTAGATTTTTCTTTAATTTTCTTAATTTTATTCTCTAAAATATAATTAGTTTACATTTTTATTCTTTGAAGTTAAGAAGTAAAAGGAGTTATAATGAATTTGTGGGATTTCTGCTATCAAAAAATTTATTACTTTTCTCTATTATTACAATTTTAAAATATTCTATAACTTATCTTACGGAACAAAGTGAAAGGCACTTGTTCATTTTATTAGATGAATTGTCGTCTGTTTAATTTTTGTGAATATCTGAATTTTTGAAACTTAATTGAAATAATCGATGCAAATACTTGAATACATAAATAAACCGGTGAAATTTTTTTAAAATAAATCTTAAAAAATAAAACATAATTAATATTTTTAAAATTTAAAAAGTAATTTATATTCTTTCAAACAATACCAACAATATTCAAATGCTGTTAATGAAACTTTCATAATAAATTTAAATACCATGTACCTCAATGATGCATTTGATAATCATTTAAATGGTAATTTATTGTATTCGAAATAAATAAATGATTATATTTCTGAGCAAAAAGGTTAATGTAAATAGAATTAAGTTACTTTTAATCATGGGTTTATTATTATTATTTTTTAGCATGTGTAAATCAATATTAACGATATTAATAGGAATATCAACTATGTGCACACAAATATAACATTATATACAGTATCGCTTAAATAATTATTATAAAAATAAACTACACTTCTAAAACATAATTTTTTGCCTGTTAAATTATTTTGAAGATCTCCGAGTTGGAGTTAAAGATTAAATGAAAAACTTTATTGCAAAAATATTCTCCCTACCTTAATTTTCTTCCTTTCATAAAAAGCACGGCATCGATAAAAATAGCTGGAATGTAATGCTCATAAATCACATAAATCCAGTACAATGCCTTATTATTTACCAATTTCAATGATGGTGTTTGGAATGATTTTGGTATGGTGTGATCTAAAGCCATCTTCAATGTACACTTGCAATAATCTTTGACCGTTATTTTGAAAACATGAGCACCCGTGCAGTTGACAACAAAAGGAGAAGGATGTCTATAAATAAATGACTTTGTATAAGCAAAAGTAAGTTCATATTTTTTCTTTTATTTTTAGAAACCAAACAAACTATTTAATTCCATCTTTGTAAGTATATATA
>JAPDSC010033260.1:49057-90840 GCA_026290005.1 Latrodectus geometricus
GAGGGAAATAATAGTTTGATAATTAAGAATTTTTTAAGTAAAAAAAATTTAAATTCTGTATTATTAATCGCAGCGAGTTTAGTAACAATGTGTTCAATGAGTTTTATTCAATCACTGGTATTTTATTTATATTGACAATTGATTAAACTGCGTCACTTATTTGAGGTTATTGATAATAAGAATTTCTAAAATTGTCACTTTAACTAATACCAATTATATTTATCGATCAGAATAAATTGATGTGAAAAATGTGATACTGCTTTACCTTTTGGTGGCTACACTCCAAGCTGTAGTTAAATGAGCTTTTATAACAATATCGGATGGAATCAAATCAAGTACCGATTCTGTATCACAATAAAGGACATGAACAAATCCTCTTCCAACCTAGTGAACAAAAAAAAAGGAAACAAATTTCCAAGGAAACATTTTTTTATTAAAATTTATTGAGACTTTGTAAACATAGCTTTTAATTAGGATGCACATATTTTACTTGAATAATTGAATTTAAAGATCCTTAGAAATTAAAATTTAACATATAAAAAGTATTTGAATTTACGATACATTTAATATTAAATTATTTAAAATTTTTTAATTCCAAAATTGTAACTATGTTAGTTTGAACCGAATGACTAATTCGAGATTAGTTTTTAATATATATACATACATATATATATATTATAGTACCACATAACATTAAAAAAGTTTGTGTTTCATTGTTGGTTAACATTTGTTGTGGTGTACAAGATTTACATGGCAGCCGGTATTTAAAGAAATTAATATTGAATTGGATAAACAAACGCTCACGTATTTTTCTCACATAGTGAACTGAAAAAATTAATATTTTTATTTTATGTAATTCATTTTGAGATGAAAATGTAGAAAAGCCAGTTATTATCAGCATAAAAATTAATTCTTTCATTCATATAGTTCATAGAATTCAATATATAAATAATATAGGATTATCATACATATTACAGTTACAATAACAATAAGTAATATTAAATAAAATTATTTATTGCATAGTAAACAATTATTCTTAAGGAATTTCCAATAAATTATTTTAAAAAGAAAGAATTTCTTACTGCCACTCCAAAATCTACAAGTCCTGTTCCTTCTTCAATGTAACCCTAAAAAAGTACTTTAATTTAATTTATTGCATTAACATGCTTTTCATCATTAAACATACTTTTCATAATACTTTTTGTCTTCAGAATGTTTAATTTACTATATTCAATAATAAAATCCATTTAATTTATTATATGAACATGATTTTCATCAGTAAACATACTCTTCATAGTATTTTTTATTTTCAAAGTGTGTTTAATTATGTAGATTAACGAGACTTGATTTCAGCTAATTTTTCTCAAATAACATTTTTAATGGAATTAGCTAATCTCTCGAAAATTTCTTTTGGAATGCGAAGGAGTTTCTCAATATCCGTATAAAGAATATATTCCTAGTGACTCTTACATGTTGAGTCACACCTGTATATTTGCATCTCAATTATAAAACTGATGAATATATCAACAGCAGAAAAATAAACGGCAAGTTTTGTCATCAAATTTGCATAGAAAAATGAAAGAAAAGTATAATATTTCAGAAAAATCCGTAATTATTATAAATCCTAAAGAATTATGATAACCATTAATGTTTTGAATCTTTAACACACACGCATATAAGTGCGATTGAATTGAAATGGAGGCAACTTTTGAACTTAAGTTAAAGTACAGAATTATTCTAATGAAATGCAGATATGAGTAAGTTATTTTCAAAACTAATTTGAAGTGTAAATATTATAAAAAAAATAATATAATTATGTACTCTTAGATAACATCGAATTTGTATCCTCTATTGATTGCGCTTAATATAAATTTTTGTAAATTGCTCTAAAAAAATTGCACTTAAAGTAAATTGGTATTTATAAAAATATAATTAAAATTCAATTATTAAAAAAAAATTTTGAAATAAATTACTGGATTTTTTTAAAGGTTTTATTTATTTTTATAAAAATTCTTTTAATAATTTTATATTGAAATTCATTGATTTTCAATTGAAAATTCAAAGGAAAGAAATAAAATAGATCTGTAAAGTCATAAATTTTGATTCATCTTTATAATTCAATAAATAACTAATTCAACTGTCTCAGCTTCAAATACATACTATATCATGTTATTCTTAATAATCACTTATTCAGCATACAAGACAATTTCAGACAGAAGATTACACAGATATTGAATAATTAAAGTTATATAAACAAAAAATATATGCCTAATTTTAAGCATTGTTGTGGATTAATATGCTTACCCGTATCGGTTCTTTCCAAGTGCTGCCGATAACAGAGGGACGAATAATTGCTGTCGGTAGATCTTGCGCAGTATCAATAATTAAATTTTCTGATAAACATTTACTGAAAGTATAACTGTTTGGCCAATCAGGTTTACAAAGAGATACTAATGTTTCAAATTCACCTTCTTTACCGTTTCTGAAAATGGAAAACTCTTCAATAATCTGTAGATAAAAAATTAAATTGCTGCATCCAAATTTTGTAGTATGTAAAAGAAACAGCGGTTAAACATAATATATTTTTATTGTATTTCTCTTTCTGGAGGAATATGGAATTGTCACAAACAACACATTTTCTCTTTCAAGAAAATAAAATATAATCTGATGAATTTCTTTCTGTAATTAAATAAGTAAAATAGTATTTAAATCACAAAGCGCAGTTTTTTTTCGAAAAAATTTATAAGAAACATCGGGAAAATTAAACATTTAACACATTAAATATTAATTCCCTGTTTCATCACACATATATTATCGAAATGAACGTAATCGATCATAAGAATTAACACAAATTTATTCAACTTTTATCTTTAAATCATTATTTCTTGAATCAATTGTGGTTTTGTAAAAGGTACCGTATTTTCCTGTATATAATCCGCAGCTTTGTTTTATCCGCAAGACCTTTTTTTCGAGTAAAAGAAAAAAAAAACTCACATAATCCGCAGCTATTTAGTATCTGCTTCGACTTTTTTAGCGAATAGTTAAAAATAGATATTGCATATAATATGGATGTTACACAAAATAAAAAAATACACAGTATGATTAAAATTATAATAAATTGCATAGAAAAAACATTTATGATGAAAAATATTTCTTTGGTCCCATCCCATCGCAAACTGTGAAAACCTGAAATGAAAACACGAGATCTATCAAGAGCGATAAGATTCTAGTAAAATTTATCGATTTTCAGTTTCAAATAACTTTTAAAACCCGATATAAGACATATTTTAAATGTAAAATATATTCGCTTCGTTAGTTATTAAATAAAAGAAATGAATTATTTTTGAGCTGCATATTATATAGATTTTTCTTTCATACCACACATGCTTTGTTTTTCACTTTACATTAATTGATTTGTCTCAGTTTTTTTTATATATTTTTGTTACTAACTTTAAATTTAATTTCTGCTGTGTAACTCAAGAGTTTTCGCTTCCGTGTCACGATATACGAATATGTATTTTCAAAACGAAACTTCATACATGAAGACAAAAAGAAAGTAACATTAACGAATTTCAACTATAATTTCCTTTGCGGAACCGAATTCGTTCTTGTACGTATTTCGACAAAGCTGATTATAGATGAAATAAGTCAGTTTTATAGTAGTGCCATCTCTTTTATTCATTTTATGGAACATAAGCAACATATTTTGAAAACCATCATGTAAGCTTTTCTAACGGAGAACTTTTTTTTTTTTTTTTATCAAATCATATCAGCAGCGGCATATGATACTCACAACGAAATTCGGAAGTTTTTTAACACATCCGCGAATTATATGCTAAAAAATATGGTAATTTTTCTTGGTAGTGATTATTATACCTTAGTTCATGAGTACCTAAATACTACAAACATGTTTTAATGTTTGTGGTATTTTTAGATTGTTTATTTATCATTTTCTGCAAAATCGTGTGTTTTATTTAATCGGTAAACATGTTTTTAAAATTGAACTTAATAATAAATGCACTTGAAACTTTTGAAAACTTTTAACAAAAGTTCACTTATGAAAATAAAGCTGTTTACAATAAATTAAAAGATTCGAAAAATGTAGCTCGTTAAATAAACATATAAAATGTTTCAACGCTTTATTTTTAATATGGTGCTTACTTTATAGCATTTCTATTTTAAAAAATTGCAAAGCTAAAATTAAATGTAATAGAAAATTCGATGAAGGTTGACAGAATTAAAAAACAGTATTAGGAAATAATAAACTGTAATTTGTTTTTTTGTAAAAGAAAGGTTTATTCACAGATATTTCCAACAGAGATCATATAATTAGCCGTAAATAAATACTTATTAAAATAATAAGAGACCTTATGTCTGGAAAACATCAGTAATTAAAATAAAATTTATATCCATAAGCTTCCAGTAAATGAAAGCTATAAATATTAAAAAAAATTTATTTAAACTTATCACACACTCTTAAAAAGGAAATTCTAATTACCAAGAATTTTAATCCTTTGACGGTAATAAATATTAAATAATAATAATAATAATAAATAACATTTAAAAATATTTTAAAATAATTTATTATTTTTCATATGATTGCTTAATTTCCAAACACTTTTGTTGCATACCAAAAACAATAAAATTTTGAGTAATATTAAATTTATTAATAAAAATTTGTGTGTGTGTGTGAAAAGATTTTTATTAAAAAAATAATGAAATATTTTACTGTAATTCATCCAGAAATCTTGTTGCTGGAAATGGCAGTCTGTAAACAATTTCTTCAATGTAGTTTCCAAGGTTGGCATTTGAATAAGCTGTTGAAGTATAAACTAAAACCTAAAAATTAAAAATCTGAAGTTGTGGAGAATAAACATAACTTTTAAGAGTTTAATAAAGCATAAATGTTCGTTGAAAATTAAAAGATAAATATTTTGTATCTTACGTCTAAATTTTGTAATTTCCTGCTCAACTTGATGACATTTTCTGTTCCAATACAGTTTTGAATTACCGTGAATCTAAGAAATAAGGACTTATTTTAGCTCGCCTTAGATAAAAAAAAAAAAAAAAAAAAAAAAAAAAAAAAAAAAAAACATTTATACATTTATTTTAATAGGCAAAATTTGTTATGAATTTAAATAATATATATATATATATATACCTCACAGAAATCCATATGTCGGAGGTAGGCAACGCCAATCTTTGATTAATGGCATACTTTCTTGGCAGGCATCTTTGTTATGATTTCATGATTAATAGAAATCAGTTCATTGATTATCTCCGTTTGAGATATTCTAGTTGATAGCTACTAACTAAGTTTTAGAGCACCAAATCTACGGTCAGTAACAGCCTACCTATGAATGTAATGCTCAGGGAGAAATAAACGATTATTAAACTGTCTCTGTGAAGTACCAGGCACATTCAAGAATATTTTATTTTTTGTCCATGACAGGGGTAAAAAACACCAAGGTATTTTATCTCTCAATTATATTTCATTATGGAATCTACTTGTAAGAATTAAGTAATCAGGGTAGGTGTTCCATGGGTGACATATCGCAACTGTGCAGCACAATGTCAAGCTTAGAAGAGCAACAATTCAATTAACAAAAAGCTGCTGAATCAAATTGAATAATTAGTAGTCCATGAAAGGTCCGCGATATCCACTGGACATTATGAAGGGAAAACAGACGTCTATAAGACATCCATGAAAAGTTGTTCATGGGATGTTTGTTGGCCGAAGAGATAAAGTCGTTAAGATCACATCTAATAGACCATATGATTACTTCTAATGGGCACAGTGTCTTACATAATCGACTTCCGATAGAGGTCTATTAAGATATGATCTAAATTTATGAATGTATATAGATTAAAAATAGATGTCTGTTGGATGTTCGTTGTGAATGTAATTTGGTTATTTACCATAAATTATCGTAATTTACAAATTTTAGCAAGGTAGAATATTATAAATATATTATTTGTAAAAATTGCTTAAAGTTAAATTTATAATTAACATGCAATATTGTTTTTTTCTGGTGTAAATTTATTTTTTAATACATCTGAAGTGAAGAAAATGTTTCTGTGAATTCGAATTATTTGAATTATTTACCACCGGAGTAGCTTAGAAAAAGGATTCTCGTTTCACATTTATGTTAGTTTCACCAATGATTTTCATTTTCTTTAAATTCTCCGTCTTTATGCAAGCTACCAACTGTTTTAATTTTAAATGTAGTAATACTCAACATTTTCGCTTTTTCGAAATGCATTAATTAATTTATTACTTCAATTAATTTTATGTTAAAGCATATGAATTACAACTTATAAATAATTTCCGTAGTTGCATATTTTACAGACAAAATCTACTAAAAATTTTGTAGAGAAGTACACATACAATTTTTAGCATTTAAAATCATTGAAAAAAATTCCATTAAATAAAGTTTTGAATTAAACAAATATCCTGAATATATTTAAATATTATTATTTTTTTTATTATTTAGATAAAATATAAAATGTAAAGCTGAATTTTGAAATTCCTGACAATAGTATAAATTAGATTTACATTTTTTATTCCATGTTAATGTTAGAATTTTCAATAACTTCATGATTAGAGATTAAATTTAATTTAATTTATTCTATGTTTACGCGCTCACGTGAGAGTTTTGAAGTAATTTCATGATAATATAAATAAATTTTTTTCATTTTATGTTAATAAGTTATAGTTTATGATTTTAAAATTATTATACATTATAATTATAAGAAAATAATTAATATTAGAAACTTAGTAATTTGCATTTAATAATTAATAATCGCATTTTATGTGGGAAATTATGATAATTATTAATAATACTTTGAGGGGAGTTGAAATTGAAATAAAATTTATTTAATAAATTTCCTATAGTATGAAATAAATGAGTTATTATTTTTAAATAATTAAATGATTGAAAACTCATGCCCTTTGTACCGTTTCAGAATCCTGACGTAACTACTAAGGTGATGTGAAGTCATACCGTAACACATCCACCAGTGGTTATCGGAACGTGTTTTAAAAATCAAATAAAACTTCTGGATGAACTACTGGATCATTTATGGATTTCTGCGGACCATGGTGGATGTTTACTGGACGACCACCGTGGTCCAGTTATGACGTACAGTGGTCGTTAAATCGACGTACTTGTCTTGTGTGGATACTATTAAACCTAGGGAGGATGAACTCTGCAGCATCACGTCCGAAAAAGTTTATCTCGGTGTCAAAAGAAAATGTTGAGAAATGTTAGAAGAAAACTTTTTAAGCAATGGGAAATTGAGTTTCAAGGGGACAATTCAGGATATCTAGAATTTACAATCTTCAGCACATGAATTCCATTTTCTTATAAATCTGAAAGAGGAGGAATATTAAATATTCACCCTGGATTCAAATTTTCATTGCAGAAAGTAGTTGGACTCAGTAAATAAAAAAGCCTTGCTTTTCACACAGAAATTCCTATAGCAAAACTTTTGAACTTCTACCCAAAATCGTGTATTGGATCTATACAGCTGTCAAGGGACCAAGAAAAGGCCAAGAACAAGGAAAGCAAATTCTTATTGGTAACTTTGGGGCATGAAATCTACTCCAGGTGCAGATTAAATGTAATATTTAACATTCATCCTCTTTCTGATTACACTGCACAGCTGCTGGTAGGACTATATATATTAAAATGCAGAAGTGTTAGGATTACCCAGTAGCGTCATGGTTACACTAATCTTGATTGTAGAGCTCACTTTAATATTCATAGTGATAGGTATCAAGACTTCTCGATTCAAAATTATTGCTTTTATATAGCTTTCAAATTTCTTTATCCTAAAAGGGAAAAAACTATTAAGAGTCATTAAATTAATCAACATCGTATTGTACACTGGCTATTCCAAAATCAATGGTTCTTTCAGCTTATTGGGAAACATTAGGCTGGCTTCTTCTTTGGAAATACATTCAACTGTCTTTCTACATATATATTCGTTGTCATAGACTTAACCATTAAGCGGTTTAAGCTTTGGATTTCTCACTGGTCACTTTCACTCTATTTAGGTACAGGATTGTATTTTTTTATTTCATGACTTATTGGTCAAAATAATAAGATTCATCTCGCCTGGATTTTTTGGCATGCCTTAACTTATAGGTAAAAAAGCTGCTGATACAGTAACTAAAGAAAGTGCTACAAAGTTCGTTAATGGCCATGAAACAGTTTGTGGTAATTAAAAGTCCACAATCATCCAGTCTCTTAAAGGTTAGTTCTCTAGGAAACATTTTTCCTTTTCAACCTAATCAAAAGGAAAAGCATGATTCAAACACACACGTTTACCATATGCTACTTAGTTTTTCCCTTGGAGACTTTTTCATTTTTAGTGATCTAAAAAATACATTTGTCAGCATCGTTTCAGAACGAATGCAAATTTAGTTAAGCTGCAAAAAGCATCAACAACTTGCATTTTTCTAGGAAATTTGTATTGACAGTTTACTTTTCATAGAAGTAAAATCAATATTTAAGATAATTACATTTTTATAAAAACAAGCTCCATTGACTCTTAATTTTTATTTGCGGTTTGCATTTCATAATTCTTAAAATAAATTTATGTTTAAAATATTACAAATTAATAAATCCTTATTATTTTAATGAAGAAAATCTTTAGTTGTAAAAATGTTAGGAGTAAAAATTTCAAAATAAGTTATTATTCAATTGAACTAAAATTTCGATTAAGATAATATATATTGATTACGATTTTAAATAATAACAACTGAAAGTTTTTCAGCAATGTTCCTTAAAAATGTTTCCATGTTTTACTTTTTTTAGTTAAAAACGTAAAATGTTACAAATAGTGTGATTTTTAAATATTTGTTATTATAAAGGTTTAGAAAAAAATTGAAAACCTATGTTTAATTAAATTCTCTAATTGAAACAATAACTTTTTTAACCCTCTATCTTTGTATAGTAATAATTTTTAATTTTTTAAAATTTTTACTAGTAATAATTTTTACTAGCAAGAAGAATATATTATCGGAATTATTACTTATTGTTCGCAAAGTAATCTTTGATGCATTTATTTCATACTACAATTATACAATGAGATATTGAAATCTGTTGAAATCTCACTCAAATATGAACTTATGAATAATGTCTCATCGTTTTGATCTAGTATCAATTACAGAGGTTGATTAGACTACTCTACTCTCTATACTTTAATGCTAAGTGTTAAGTTCGCATGTCTGAATGGAAGAATAAATATTTCTTTAAATTTTGTATTTAATAAGCATATTTCAATTTATTACATTATTATAATGTAATATTTATGTAATGAATGGGAATGCTAATTTTTTCTGCTTTGAGATTAGAAATATTTTTTTTAATTTTTATGAATTATGATTTTTTGATATTTTTATGAATAAATTGTTCGCTCCCAAGCTCAAAAGAAATAAATAAAAATTAAAAAATAACACAAAATAAAAACAATAGCAAAGCTGGAAAAAATTTATGAACCTTGGAATTATTTTTTATTTTACCTGAGATTTTTGAGAAAACTCACATTCGCGGCGCAATGAAATACGATGGAGACATTCTCAACAAGATTAAGAAGATCTTTTTCACACATTCCACAATTAGGCTCCGTCAATTCTCCTGCGATGACATGCACTTTATCCACAATATTTGGATTATCTTCCAACAGTTTGGAAAAAATCTGACCGAGCAAAAAGGAAGGAAAAAATCAAGATAATTGAACTGTATAAATTTTAATAAGCATAATATTTTTAAAATTACATTAAATAAAGTTTATAATAACAATAAATATCTTACGATCAAAAGCTATATAAATTTTTTTTATATTATTTAAGTTATAATTATAAATTTGTAACTTGAATAATATGAATCAATAATCACTACATTCATTATTATGTATGGAGTAACGAGCAAAGGCAAGTATGAGAAATACGCATGCATGCTATGGTCTGTCGCCTACCTCTTCCCTTCCTTATGTTCTTTGTTTATTATTTTTTATTATTAGAATAGTTCTCAGAGAGACAGCACACTGGAGGTTGTTTGTGGAGGTGTCCTCAGGTTATATAGTTATGCTTGTTTTAAAAGTTATGTTAAAAATTATGCATATATTAAAATTTGTTCTCATCAATAAATTGAAATAATTTAAATTAAAACTGTCATCAATAGCCTTGCCTTTAAGCTACGCTACAGCTTTAAATGGTGGGAGTGGCTGCAATCCAACTTTTCTGGGGAATTCTTAAAAATTGATGAGTGAATCTGTTTGTTGTAAAACTGAAGCTGAGAAGTCTTGTCATCCCAACAACAGAAAATAAAACGCTAGCAACATGTTATTGATATTTATTGAGTTTTTGTTTATGGTTTCGATTCCTGCCCTTGGAATCAGAAGATATAGCTTCCCGTTATCTTGGATTAAAAAGAGTATTTCTAGTTGAATTCCCACCCGTGGGATAGAAAGGAGGCAGTTGAATCCAATTCTTGGAAAAAAGAAGCATCCCGCTTGCAGTTTAATTCTATCCATAGCATCCTGTTATCCTGGTGAAAAGAGTATTTTCAGTACTGCTAATTCCAATGCATGAAATAGAAATATTCTATTTTCATTCCAACCCTTGGAATAAAAAGAAATTATCATCCTGCTTTATAAGGAGAATTATCGCAGGAATCGTAAACCGGAACAATTATCGAAATAAACTCCAATCCAAAATCATGTAACTCAGTTTATACGTTTCCATATGATAAGCAATATAGTAAAATTTATTGTTTTTTTAATGTACATCAAAATATTAGAAATTTTTACATTGCTATTTGTTTCATACTAAAAATTCTTTTTTAAAATTCAATTTTCAAAGCAAGTCTGAAAAAATATGGTTTATATCAGTTGCATCAATATAGATATCATACGAGTTGCTTTTAATTTCTTGATTTATTATTATTATTATCATAAATATTGTTAACTAGAAAAATTTAAAAAAAAGAATATTTAATAAATCAATAAATTTAGAGAATCATAAGCCATGAAATATGAAATAAACAAAGTATTGGCTTAAAAGTACAAAGGAGTTAAAATAAAAAGAAATTGAATAAAAAAATTTTAAATTTAATTTTTTATTATTTATATTTAATGTATCAGAAAATGGAAATTTACCGGTTTTTGGAAAATTATATTTTTGCGGGAGTGGGGATCCATGCCTTTTTTTCCTCGTAGTAGTATAAAAATGTCTCGAATTCCAGGAAAATATCTCAAAAGAAACTCTAACAAAAGCTAGGAGTAGAAAAATATATTATTTTAAAAAACTTGTTCAAACATTTTATTTACACAATAAATAAAAATTCTATTCTAAGCTTGTATTTAACTAATAATTAAAGTATTATGAAGTGCTAATAATTTTGGCTATTATAAAGCATTTCTGAAACTGAAGAATTTCAAAATATTGCAAACTTTATTTTAAAAAACAAGTCATTAACAAGTTTATTTTCAAGCTTTCACATAAGAGATGTTTCCATAAAAGCACTAGATTAAAACTAATATTTCTATTCTATGTTTGCATAAAATTAAATACTAATAAGTATTATAAGGTGCTAATAATTTTTGCTACATAGCATTTATCAAACTACAGAATTTCAAAATATTGCAAAATTTATTTTAAAAAGCAAGTTTTCAATCTTTTACATAATGAGAGATTTGTCCATAAAAACCTTAGAATAAAAATAATATTTATGAAATAACAATAAAATATATAATGATTAAAAATATCTACAGTAAACTTAAGATATGTCTCCATTAGAGAGACCATAATATTTACCACGCTGTAAAAAAAGTTTCCTAGAAATATTTATTTTGTATACACAATGTTATGCAATAAAAATAACTCTGATGTATCATATAATGCATTTTAATTTACAATATTTAATATTGAATACTAATATCGTTTCCAATATCAGAATTTTGCTTGTATCAATCTTTTACTAATTTCAGCAATTGGGTAGTTTTGTGCGAAACTTGAAATGAGTATATTTGTAAATGCTATATTTGTAATACACCAAGCTATATTTGTGTAATGCAAGAAGCTATATAATGCAGCAAGTTATATTTGTAAATTGAAGTTGAGAAAAATAAAAACATATAAACTATGCAAATCAGGAGCAGTAGGATTGTCACACGAAAATAAAATTGTACATGCTTAGTATTTTATAATCTGCCTAAGATAAAAAAATTTTCAAGGAAATTACTTTTATAATTATTTTAATTATTTAACTTGACCTGTTCTTCATACATGAGATAGAAAATTTCGGGATTCGTAGTATGATTGCCAAAAAATTTCGTATCTTAAAACTTGAAATTTTACTGCAAACCTTTTTGGAAAGAGTAACATTTAATGACAATATTAAGATTTATCATGGTTTTTGATAATGGAATGCAAGATATGGATAGGTTTTATAATTCAAAGAAATGCCTTCAGCCAAATGAATTCCTCTGGAAAGAAATATACCTATATCTTAACTTGCTCGAATGAAATAGTAACCACTGCTCGAAAGATACTAAATATAAAAACTAATAAAAAATATTATCATCAAATTCATAACATCTGGAATCAATAAAATGTCAAAAAATTAAATTATGCTTAAATAATATTAAAACCATATCAGATCTTGAGATAAAAGCGATAAAGGACGAAATGTCACAAAGGATTAAAAAAAATCAAAATCCTCTACATAATATTTTAGATCTTTTAGTGGCTTTTGACAGTTAATGGGACTTTTAGATTCAATGTTGTTACATCTGTTTCCTTTGTAGATGAGGATAGGGGTGTCATGCTGGCGTTATTCAAAAAGAATCGAAAACAAGTGTTTGATTTTGGATATATGTTTGAAGTTTGGAAACTTCGTTGAGACAGAAAAGCAAAATTTCCAAAAAATTTGAATCTTTAGTTTCGAATATATTATCCACACTAAATGTGAGAAGACAGCTAAAAAATTAGAGTCAAATTCTTTATTTTTAGATAGAAATGGCTTATGAATAAATTTATTAATTTTATCTTACTTTTTATCATAGAAATTCTTGAAGAATATGGCTTTTTAAATAAAAAATATCTGAATAACGTAATTAGAACTATTATTTTAAAAAGAAAGGAGATGTGATAACGCATTTAATCATTCATTAAAAATTTTATTTCATTGTAGATTTTAGTAATTCGTTTTAAAACAAGAACTGCTTAAGTATATCGGAAAATAAAATTTAAATTATTGTTTTAAGTAATTTTTTTTATAATGTTTTTCATTTTTTGTAATTTGATTATTAATTTTTTAAAACCTTAAATCGAAAATATGAATATTATTTAACAATTTTACAGAACAATTTTGAAAAATAATATATTTAGTTAAAACTTAAGTAAGCACTGGATTATTTACCTATTATAAGATAGTTCTAAAACAAAGATTAATTTCCAATAAAAATATTAACAAACATCCAAAACAGAGGTATAATAAATTTGTGACTAAATAGGCACAAATTTATTCAGTCTTTGTTTTTATTTTAAATTCATCAGTAATATTAATCTATAGTTACGTTTTATAAAATAATGTATGTGAAGATATTGATTTATGAAATTTTTTTATTTCTCTGACTATTATGTTAATAAGGAATAAAAGAGTTGGGCTTTATCTTACTAGTTTTATTTATGTATTTTTTTACTTATATTTTTCTAATACATTCTGATCATTATCAATTTCCATGCACTGTGCATTTTTTTCATTTCCTAAATTTTTTTCTCATTACAGCTTATTGAATATTAAATTTTAAGTTTATAGACATGTTGTTCATTAAGAAGAGTTAAAAGAAACTTTAAACAAGAATGAATTTTAGTGATTATTTTTAAACTTAAAATTCTGATCTTTTAAATAATGTGAAGAAGAATTTTATTAATTTTAAAAGAAAAATTTATTGTATGAAATATTTCAATAAGACAAATTAATATATATTTTATTATTAAATTATATTCTAAAAACATTTTTAAATACACTGACAAAAATTCTTTTTCGTTGAATTTTTTAAAGTTATTTTAATAGAGACATGTTTCAAATGATATATTTATTACTTTTTCTACTATGCATTTCATAATATTCTTAAGATTGATCAGCTTATACTTTTTATACTTTTTCAAAGGTAAGAAAACATTTTTTCTTTAACATTATCAAGGAATAAAAATTATAAATATTGATTTCAAATTCACTTAAAATATACAAAGTATTTCAATTTAAAAAATTTGAAATTCTGAAAACTATGATTAATTGTAAGACCGCTTCTGTTCTTCTTTTTCTGTTTTCCCTACATAAATTTATTCGTCTTGTACAAACCCGAAATATTTTCTAATAAGAGGAAAAGAAATTAGTTTTCCCTATACTATTTCATTATCACAGTTATGTTAATATGCTTTATTTTCAAACTTGTGATTTATGAGAAATATTATATAGCATTGTTACAATAACAGAGAAGACATTTTCCTGACAAAACAAATATTTCTCATGAAATAATTATCATAAATTGATTTTAAATTCATAGTAAAAAATAATAATAGGCTATTTATTTTATTATCACATTTATCAGTTAGTGCTTATATATTAACTTGAACAATTTTAAGATACAACGACACAGCTTACAAGACATACATGTATATCTTTAGGTTTCGATTAAAATAAAGATATGACTTCAAATAGTGTTTTCGGATTACCCTTCTAGTTTCACTTATAAAGCATGGTTTCACATTTTTTAAAAAATAATTTCATCCATTATGTTATTGATATTTTGAAGGACAAATGTGAAAAGATTTACTTGTTGAGGTACAAATAAAAAAAATGGAATGAGTATTTTCGTGTTGTAAAAATAAATTAAAACGCGTTCCTTGTATCATCTTCATAGGAAACATTGAGTGAGGTCATTCAGCACGCAAATGAAGTAAGAACATGTGGTCCATTACATGCCAACCTTAAATGTCAAAAATTGTTTGTTGAATTGTATTCGATACAGGACAAGTTTGATTATATTTTGAAAACTGCCTTTACCTAGCGAATTTTTAAAGGAAGAAAAAAAAAGATTTTTGTAATTAGTTTTTTTGACAGTTGAATTGATATACTAATGTTGGAAAAAATGCTCCATAAAGTATTTCTGATAGTAAATTTGCCTTATAAAGCATAATATTAAACCTTATACATTTTCTCTGAAAAGATATCTATTTTACTCCTTCATCGAAAGTGAAAGTGATATTGTTGAAAATACTATATTATGCGCGTATTAATTCATCCTTCGATAAGTAAGACACTGTCATCATGATTTGACTAGATAGTCGAAATTATTCTACAACTAAAGTGCGAATCTAATTAAATTTTCGCAATTTCTTAGAGGTAAATAATTTCGAGTTTAATTTTTTTAGTGTGTTGAAACACATTATTGCTTATTAAATGGTATCATTACATTTGAAGAAAAAGTTATTCAAATCACAAAAAATCTCGATAACTATATCAAGAAAGATAAAGTATCAAACTAAAGTCATGGACTAAATCATTATTTAAAATATTAAAAATAGAAATAAATATCAAAATATTTGATAGAAAAAAAAACAAATAAAGTAACATGAATTGTAAGCAGAATAAAAAAATGCACAAACTATGAATTATTTCAAATGCTTAAAAAATGTTTCTCAAACAATTTTATTTATTTCTTTGAAAAACATTGTTTTAGAAAAGTCTCTTTAGAAATAAAGCATAAATATTTTTTTAATTTTGTTAATGTATAGAAAAATATATTGAAGATATTGTAAAAAAATTAACAATGAAATAAATTAGTGTGCAATCATAAAAATCTGAGGAAATATGTAATTTAAAACTTTTCTAAGAATGTGTGTGTAAAGAGCCATCTTATATAATTTGGAAAATTTAAAATCTATTCGTAAAAAATACTTTTTACCTCAAAAAGAGTTAGTGGTACATGTGAAGCTTTCAAAGTTTATCATAAATATTTATGCCCTCCTAGGATGACAATGTGTATAAATCATGGTTTCCTCAATTTTTTGATGTGGGGACCTTATAACATTAAAGAAATTTGTGCGTGACTCCATAAATATTACCGAAATCTGATTCAAGCATGAAAGAAATATTTCTTCTTTTTTTAATTTTATATATTATTATATGTATACCATTAATTTTAGGACATTAAATAATGTGAAAATTTCAAATAAATTACAAACTTAAAAATAGAAAGCCATAATAAAAATCAATCTACTTAAAAAATTTATTATTAATTTTACTCTGTCCATTAAGTGATACCATTTGTAAAGTCACTAACAAAAAAGTGAGTTTATTTTTATTGCTCGATTGCTATAGAAATATTAGTTAAAATTAACATGCCAGTTTACTTTTGTTTAAATTTGACTAAACAGTCGGCAGCCGCTGCTGGTCAAATTATTTCTTCCGTAATGTTTGATTTTGATCGAAATATAAATTTTACGGCGGATAAACATTAAAATGTCAACACACACATATCTTAGGAAAAAGTAAATGGCAGTTTCAGAAATCGTTGGTGATTCTTTTGCAATTTCCAACTAAGCATACTTTAAGGACTTGGAATTAAAATCAGTTTGCAATATTGAATGATTTGATACTTTAGCGCATTAATGGTCTATTAAAATCACTAGAATTACAAGCAGTTGTTTAGATTTTAATGATAAATGAATAATACTTCTCGTTAAATCTGAACATTTCATTATTCATAATAATTTCCCGGCACTAAAATTTGAAAAGAAATATTTCTCAATATACCGTAGATTAGACAATCACTTTAAAAACTTATCTCTTTTGATGATGTTTTACTTGCCACAAAAATTGAATTTTTCACTCTAAAACTCAATTTTTATGACAAACATTTCTGTTAATACTTTTTATGGTCACAATTTATGGAATAAATTTGCAAAATCAAGTTTTGATCTCGTTAAAAGAGATTTTAATAACTTTTTGTAAACTGTAACTACTTGAAAACCACCTTACTACTGCCAAATACGCGGTAGTCTAGTTAGACATCGTTCTTATCATCGAAAGGTAATGAGTTTGAATCCTGACCTAATTGGAAACCCGTCTCATTCTCTTATAGATACTAAGACACGTTGAGCATTCCTTGGTCGCAATGTCTTCCATGTAAAGTTATATCTCTAATGCTGGCAGATCAAGTATTGATAGGTTTTCTTCTTGATCATTTATTGTAAATTACGAAGACTCCTACCCAACTGCTTCAAATAATTGGTGCAACCGAACTCTGGACTACGTAAAGGAAAGAACGCGTGGGCAGAAATGACCTAAGCTCTGCATATATCTGCTTTTGTATTCAAAACTCATGTTCTTATAAAGAATAAAAAATCAACTTTATTACAAGCACTATTTGTAATACAGCTGGTTTCTTTAATAACATGTAATTTGTTTATCTATTTTGTTTACCAGGAAATTGCGTTTTATCATCCAGTGAGTACATGTTGTATGTTCGTTAATTTTTTTTTAACTTTTCTAGAAATACATTTTTTTACTGATGATCATTTTAGCCATTTGTGTACAAATGCCAACACAATTTCTCATTGCCAACTTTCTTGAATAAAAAACTCATTAACTTTTATAAAAATGGTCTTTTTAACAAAAATATATATAACGTTATAATTTGAGATTTATTGGTATTATCAATTGATTCATTTAAAAAGTAATACCTATTGATCAAGGATCGCAAACTAAGACTTATTTTAAGCCTAGTTAGTAGTTATTGACTTTGATCTTTATTAATTTCCAAAATTTATTTTCAAATAATAGTATTGAGTAGTGGAGTTTTATGGATTTCATCCACATACCTATTACCAAACCTGTTTGGGACAACTTATTAGCAACAGGTTACGTTAGATTCTTGAAATTGAAAAAATTTAATTTTTTTTCCAATTAAACAGGTTGCTTCTGAAGACGGAAGTGCTTTCATTCCTGAGTGACAAAGTTTTCATCGCCAAATTTTTGCTGATTTGATAGTTCCAAAAATTGTTCGAAAAATGTTTTCATTTGCTTGTAGTGTGCAGTTTATTTTCTATCAAAATGTCGCTATATTTTGGTATAGATTTAATGCTTTCTGTAACCAAGACTTTATTAATTAAGTATAATGACTTTCCAATTTCTTCTTATCTATCAGAAGAAAAACCAGATTCCCAAATACCATTTTTCATATTATCTTTTTTATGTATTTCAATTGCATTTGAGAAGATGGCTTTCTATAGTTTTCAGTCTATTTCACACATTTACCAAATTTCAACCATTTACTTAACCTTGATTATTAAGAATATTTAATACTAATTGTTGATGCGAAAAAAGGGACTTACCGTTTAAGAAATCTTGATGCAACGTGAAAATGTGAATTTGTGAGAAAGAAATTTCTGCTAACTATCCCAAAATTTATTTCCTCATATTTTTCATAAAGGAATGTTCTTTGTCCAATTCTGAGGCTATGATCAAAACAAAAATTTTTCATAAAGAGTCTATATAAGAAGCATTAAATATTTCAACTTGTCTACACAGAGAACAAAAAGGAGAATCTCAAACTTTCAGTCTGTGTTGATGAGATGGCAAACGGTGATGACTGGTGGCAAGTCAAAAGACTTCCTCAGCTTGATCTTCTCAGGAAGCCATGAACTATTCTAGTATTTTATAAGTTTTTAACAAGACGTTCTTCCAAGAATTGACTTTCTGAGAGAATCCATAAAAGTTTTTTGTCTTGTTCTGAATGCATATGATTTAGATAGAAATTTTACTGAATAAAATGACAGAGATTTTTAAAATCTTTTGGGGACTGTTGTACTTTTCCTACCCAAAAAATCATAATTCAATTTCCCAGGAATTCCACATTCATCTGGAATTCACTGGCAGGAGATTGATATTAATGTGAAATAACAATGCATTCTAAAATTATGGTTATTTATATTGGATTCTAATTATGCTCTTTAACGCATTAAACGAGTCAGAAAGTATAATAGTTTCATAGAAAGATAATGACCAGATAGCAGTTGTTTCAGTGTGTTATAAATAGCTTCAGTTTCACCATGTAACAATGCGTAGTATGTGTTTCTAAAAGTGTTCATAAGGAAAATGTTCCCAAGATACCCTGGCACTCACTCCATCTTCATGATAAAACATGAATGCAATAATGTAAATACATAACTATCAGTGTCTTGAGTATTAAGAAATTGATCTTGAGTATCAATTTCCTAATTATAAGGCTATAGTGAACAGTTGTTCAACATTTATGAGTTTTGCAATTTTCTATATCTAATTGGTTAAAAGATATTTCTATCCAATTTAATGAACACATAGACTCAAAAATTATTTCATACTATGATGCATCTCATTTTGATGATCGAAAATGTTTATTCTGTGCGAAACCATCTGAATTTTAAAATTTCTTTGAAAATTAACAATTTAATTCCCTTAAAAGTTGCTTTCGGGAGTTTTCATAAAAGAGAAGGAGTCTCTTTCAATGAAGTCATTTGCCTGTGGTTTTAAAATCAGAAGCTGAATGGCGAATAGCTTAAGTGTGATTCTAATAATTCTTATAATAAAGAGAATTTTATTTTAAGCAATTTCAGATTTCTGAATGATGTGAGAACAATAGAAACTAAAACACGTGGCAGTAGTGTAGTATATATTGAATGTAGAGGATACAGTTAATATTCAAAGTACCTCGGTGGAAACGTAACTTACTGTCGGGTAATCACTACAGAACAAGAAATCTTCCAGTAACTTTTACAATTACATGAAAATCGGAATTCCATTTTAGCACTACTTCAAAAACACTACTCAAAAAACTTGTTGTTTTTATCGCAAAACGCTTTGAAGTTGAAGATTCAGTATTTAAGGATATTTATTCAGAGAGAAAAACAATATTCTGTTTTTGAGTTGTTGATAACTATAAAATATTAAGAGTATCAAAAATAAAATATTGGAAGATTATTTTTGTGTTACATTTAGTCTATGTTATATATTCTTTAACTCACTTGTTTACACTTCAAGATCGTTAACAACCAAAACTGCTTTAAAACCAAAGGAATAATTCTTAAATTGTAAGCTAGATATTTAATAAAGCTTTATTGTTATTTTTAGAAATAGAAATTACTGTAACATTGTACTATCAAAAATTACTTTTGAATTTCGATTATAAATGCTTGACACAGCAGTTTTTCGATATTTTCTTTGCCATTATCAGTTTTTTTTTATTAATTTGTAGTAGTTACTATGAATTCGAGGTACATTGCCAATTATTGGATATCATCTCATGTCATTCCGTCTCCCTTCATAATGCTAGAAAACAATTTCCCTAATAAAATACAAATATTTTACGCTTAAAATATGGAGGGTAGATTATAACATTAGAATTTAAGAATTGAGGAAATATTATCATTTTGTGAACAGCAAGAATCTTTGTATAACGTATATTAATATTAAATGTTATTACATAAATTTTGACACTTTTTGATAAATGTAATAACAATCTTGTAAATAAATAAAAGTACTTAATAAAATAAATAAAAAAACCATAACTGTATACAATAATTAAATCACATAACTAAATACTTGAATTTTAAGTAAGAATTTGCTCAATGATGTAAGTAAAACATTCCTGAAAAATATTTACAGCTATATTTATGAATATATTCACATCAGCTATATTGATATCAATTTCTTACGTAAAAAATATAAGATAAAACAAAATACACGTTCGTAAAATTTAAAATACGAGTACAGAATGATTGTATAATTGAGGATTAAATTTTTCTTAACATGTTAATTTTTCTTAACATGTTTAAGGAAACTTTGAAAGTAAATTCCAACTATTATTTCTTACAGAACAATAGGAATTTTTGTAATAAATTGGAGATTAATAAGATGCAAAACACTCACTGAACCCAAGTAACCGGCTGCTCCAGTTATAAGAACGGATTTCCCATTGTAGAAATCTCTGATTTGGCTGCCACCGTTCTGCTCTTCAGCTTCTTCCGCCATTTTTGTATCAGTAATCATAAAAATTAGAAATTCTGAAACACAATTTCTGCCAGTTAGAAGAAGACGCAGGAATTTCTTATATATAACGATTTTATTCAAAGTGAACAGAATTTTCCTCCAAGGAAAACATCAATTAATAGTTATCATTAATTGTTATCATGCTGTTTTTCGAAATAACATTTATTGACATTAATAAAGACGTCAGTCGTATTAATATAACACACAAAATTGTTATCATGGTTTGCCTAAAAGTTTATTATTAGTGCTTTAATTGGGGAATATTTGATATGATTGGGATAAATATACATTTCACTTAATTTTTGATGATTTTTTTATGCAAAAATATGCAACAAAAGACAAATTTTCTCTTTAGATCAATTTGGTATTGTACAGATTCATCTGGGTGATCCATTAAAGGGATGGAAACTATTTTATTTCTGAAATTACCTTTGAAATTTGCAAGTTAATTAATCATATTAGTACTGGTCAACCACTCATTAAAGGTAAATATAAGAATTTTACAAGAAAATTAGGACTCTCTTTCTTTACTCTCAAATTAGCATAATATCATTATTTTTTCGTTACCTAAAATATCAAGCTTTTCTAATCTAATGTTCAATAAATTAATTACGAAACAGCAGTAATCACGCAATTAAAAATAATAAAAAGAAGACTTAAATGGCTTAAAATATTAGATTAACTAATAAAATTAGTATTTGTTTAAAGGAAAACTATCTAATATCATCAAACAGCCAGCAAATTAAGTTATGGAATAAAAATTTCAGCTCAGAATTTTTGGTTTTAAATGGTTATCAGCTTCAGAATTTTTAGTTAAAGAGCATATTGGAAAAGCTTAAGAATTCAAAGTTCTAGATTCCGCCTTTCAAAAGCTCAAATAATGTGCACATTAACGATTTTGAACGGCATCAGTAATATATATAAATATTTTTTATATTGATTGTCGGAATTTTGAATAAACTGAAACTGGCTTTATGGCCTTGGTATGAATACATAGAGAACGGCTTTGAGGAATCGAACAAAAAATGCATCAGCACATTTGTCTCGGGAAACTTAAATCATATACTATGTTTTAATCTGTTTTTTTTATTAAGCATTCATAACCAATTTAAGCATAACTAAAGCTGGTTTGAATTCATGGTAAAAGTTTTATTCTGCTAAGCAATGCATTCGTAACCCATGCTTGCTTTCAAAATAAAGGCGTATATTTCTTTCATTCCTTTTAATTATTCTCGGGCAAACTCAAATCATATACTATAATTTAAGTCATGCATTTCTTTTGCCTTTTTAAAATAATCAGCTATGCATAGCTGCTTAAAATAGAGTGAAATAATGTGTGTGGCATATTATATTCTCTCTATATATCCACTCTTTTTATAAATAAGAGTATTTATAGTTCTTTCAATTTTCGTAAAAGCAATATTTGCTTACAGCGAGAAGCGAGTTTTCCGTTTTCTCAACATGCAGCTGGTTGGAAATGCATTAGAAATTAGCTGAAATAAAATTTGAATTCAACTTGTAATAGCTTTGTAACAGAAGGGAGTGTTTGTGAGTTCCCTATCTCATTAGATTTTTTTCAGTTCACCTGTTCTTGTGATCTAAATTCATGACGCAAAAGGCGTTTTTGTCTGTGAACAAACTAAGAAAATGTTATTAATCATTATAAAAGCTATAAATATAATAATTGTTTCCTAATCGTATATTACCAAGAAACATTGAGAAACAACAGACAGGGAAAGGAATTAATAGTTAAGATTAAAAATATAATGATTTTATGTTGTCAATTAACTTCTTTATTTCTTCAATAAAGAGCTAATATTGTAAGAAAAATAATAAATTTTTATTTGAATTAATAAGTATATATAGTTATTAAATATTATTTTTCTTGCAATATTAGCTCTTTATTAAATGTAAAAATATTTTTCAAGCGTAAAAATAGCTAAAATAGAGTTATTTTTACACTTGAACTTTAAAAAATATTATGTTTTTAATTTAGTTTATGTGTTGATTATTTCTCCTCATAACTTTGATTTATTAGTAATATTTCTAACCTTGCTTTATAGATGTGTGTACATGAATTGTCTACTCATAAAAGGTGCTTACTAATCTAGATACATGTAAGTGGGTATTTATTTTCTAAGAATAATACTCTTGAAAATAATTTTTTTTTAATACAGTTTAAATTTTATAATGAAGTATTAACTTCAAATTAATATTCATTTTATTTATAGTTTACTCACTAATTGTTAATATGTAGTTAATTATAAGTGACAAGTCAATTCGTCATGGTAATATAAATTGTTTTTATTCATGAATGTAATCAATTAAAATTTTCATTGTATCCGAAATCGAAATTAGATACACTTAAGTTAATTCAAAATTTTGCAATTTCTTGGAGTATAGTCTGCACTAATGTATTGATTGCAAATTTGAAAATATTTCAAAAGAAGAAAGTTGTGTATAGTTTTCACCATTGTGTAGTTATTTTAACAAAATGGGCTTGGTAATGAATATTATGGAGTTTTCAGATTGAAAAACTGAATTATAAATATATTCAATAGTTACATTACAAAAAGTTACTTCAATATAAACGTGTACCCTGGAATTTTACAAAAAAGCACTTATCTCGTATTCGCTATACAGAAAAAGAAAACTGATTAATTTGAAAAAATAAATTTTAATGAAAAATGTGTGAAATAAATTTAAATTTACTTTCTTCTTAAAATTAATTAAATTATTTTTTATTCTTAAAAAATAATGTCTTTTGGCATTAAAATTTTAATTTGAAAAAAAGTAAAAAAATATTAATTTAAAATAAAAACTATTTTGGGTTAATGGCTTTCAATTAAATATTCAGTTCATTTATTGAAGCTGTTTCATGTTTAATTATATAAATCTTTATATCTTCTTGCATTCAAATTTAATTCTACGAGAAATACTATTGCTTTGAAAATAGTTATGTGTAATTATTTTCTAAAATTAATTTTAGCCAAGTTATTTATGATTGAAACCATTTTTTATTTATATATTGTTGATAAATCTATTCAAGGGAAAAAAGTGCTTGATTTGAAGGATTTCAGTGGTTGATTGAAGTAAAATAAGTAAAATTGATTTTAAATAATGTTATTTTGTTAAGTGTGCTAAAACTTAACGAAATAACAAACAGTAAATATTAAAATTGGTTAATTAAAATTTATAAAGGCTGATTTTGATATATACTGTCATGTAATATACGTATTATATTTATAAGTTTTATCAATTATTAATATTATTTACATATTTCAAAAATATTTATCTTTTTGATTGAAGAAAACAAAATGCGAGCATCGTTTTCGTATTAAATATTATATATTTGATTCTGTATATTGCTCAAATATTGATTTCAAATATTAAAATTATTCTTAAATTAAAATGCATATTAATAAACCATTTTATTAGGATTTTTTTTTGGTAATTATTGAACAGTTAAAATTGGTGTTAAATAAAAACTTTGAATAAGAGGTATATTTCTAAGCGTGCAGAGATTTGTTTGTTTCTGTCATCAATTCTTTCATTATTTAATTATAATCCTAAAATAATTGCAATAAGTATAATCCTAAAACATTTACTGAAGAACTATGTTTTGGGTCTCAAAAACAGATTTTCACCTTATTGGCCTCATCTGATTTTATTCTTCATAATATTTTAGCACAACCTTAATTCATAATAATAAATAAGATTCATACTTAAAATTTATTAATTTATAAATTGATTATTAATTGTTATTGATTATTAATTGCGTTTTATTAATTGAATAAATTTACCTTTAAACCTTTTGCTAATAAAAGAAGTTAACATTGCAACTTTTTAGTTTTTAAATTTTGTATTCTTATGACAAGTTTTAATAGAATTGAAAACTTTCCTTTTAATACTCCCCTTAATTTTTAGTTTATTAAGAGATATCCTTATTGTATGTTTTCTAAATGTATTAAGATATCAAACATTAAAAATTAGCTGGAAGATATATTCTTAGGATAAAACTATCAAGTTGTTTAACAATTTTAAATTTTATGTTTTGCTTCCATCTCATTTATATTATTCTGAATTTGATGCAAATTCTGTATATACATCACTATATAAATTGAATTCCCTATACAATGTTTCCCTTTACATTAAAGTGTTGAAAGATACCTAATAATGATAATTAATCCTACACTGCTTTTGAATTCACTCTTTAATGTAAAGGGAAAAACTATATAAATTGTTTCCCTTTACATTAAAGAGTTTAAACATACCTAATAATAATAATTAACTGATACATATTGAAAGAATTATATAAATTGAAACTCTTTCAGTATGTATCTTTTAATTATAGTTATACATACGTAGTTATACAAATTTAAAAATACATAATAATTTTATAGTTAAGAGATACATAGTATAATGTATTTGCATTTCATGGAAAATAAAAGGAAAATGAAATTTTTTTGCTGTATACTAACCAAAATATATTTTGTATATAATTAAATATCTTGTTTATTGTAATTAGAACTTATAAATATGATTATTTAATATTAAATGCTACTGCATATTCTAGCATAAATTTTTTTAAGATGTTTGTTTATAGTGGCTGACGATACCTACAAGACTGAAGTGGAGTTTATATTTGTATTGGATCTATATTGAGAAAAAAACTAACAAGTAAATTTTGAGACTTAAATGTTTAATTATAAATAAAATATTATAATTAAAATAATATTTTCTCTGAAAATAAGAATTTACAATTTATGTAGTTTAATTCTTTAATATGATTTGTACAAATATCAGCCTCTTAGAATAAATAACTTATTACAATCAGAGAAGTGTTTGTGATGATATCCTATCTCAGAGATGTGTTTTATGAAAAAAATATTATTATTTAAAAATTTTAAAAAGATTGAAAAATAAGTTTTTTATTATCTTTAATTAGATCTTCACGAAATTTTTAATTTTTGAAATTTCAGTGTTGATATAGATTGTCTTTCACTTGATATTTTTCTTAAATCTTTTGTATCTTTTGTTTAAAATTTTTTTGAGTGATAAAAGTGAAATATTTTATTTGTGCCTTTTATATATAGTTCGTTTAAAACTACTACTTTGAAATAGATTGCTTGATAAAATCATATCTCTGTGTCATAAGAATAATTTTTTTCATTGTTTCGTAATCATAATTTTATTTATTTTTAATAACAAAAAATGCAAGCTCATATACCGGCTCAATAATTTTTATTAACTATTTAGACTGACTATCAGAGACTCAATGTTTCTATAATAATATATTATTCATAATGAAACATCATGTAAAATTGCATTGCTTGTGTTACTTGTAATATGTTTATAATGAAATAAATTATTTAGTTGTTATTTTGGTATAATATGAGAAAACGTTAATGCCTATTATGATGAACGGTACTGTGCACATACTTGTAAAATAAACATTTTTAATCAGTAATTTATGCAAGTAAAGTTTAATTTTGTCTTAAAAATGTTATGCGTATATCTTTTTGGCAAAATGTTTTATAATTTAACATTTTATTCATCGTTGTTTAAATATGTTGAGTGTAAAACAGGAAATATTGATAATAAATAATGCATATTATACACTGCAGTGAATTTGAAAAAGTAATTTTCTAAAAAGATAATTTTAATCATGTAAACATTAATTTATATTATCACAAAAAGACTAAATCGGGTTAATTATGATCGATAGTAAAAAACTCTCTTCTTTTTATCGGAATAAAATATTTTTCTTGTCTGAAATAGAAATTGTATGCAAGTAAAATAAAAATTTAAAGTGTAATGCCGTTTTCACCAGCTTTAAGTTTATACATATGGTATTTGAATTTATTAAATGTATATAGTTTGAATCCAAATCATAGTTTTCTTCATTTTATTTAAAGGAATAAGTTTTTTTAAAAAAAAATTTTATAAATTGTTTCCAGTAAGCGATTTATTGACAGAATTTTAATAACATTTCTTATATGTAAACATTCATGACAATCCAAAAATTAATATTGAGAAAGTTTAGAAAAGCATACATCAAATATTGCTAACTATTCAAAAGAAATTTATAAAAAAATTAAGCTTGAAATAAGCTATTCATCTTGTGATAATGTTATAAGAATAGATATTTTATAGTTAATTATGTAAAGTCATTAAAATAGGAATTTATTGCATCAATAATGAAATCTTTAAAAAGTTATTTTAAAAACTTATCTTTTCATATTTTGAGTCCGGAATAAAATTTCGTACATAGTGTTAAGATCTCTTATGATAGAAAAAGTTTGTAATCATGAAAATAAAAGTAGCTCATATATAAATACTCTTGTTATTATATCTTGTTATACATAAACACTCTTGTTATTATAATATATGATATCCAACAAATGAAGACTAGTACAGCATGTTTGATCAAATTTATCATCATAGTTTGTCTGAAAAGAGAAAGTTATTATATATACATAGATATATGTAACAGAAAATACTGTGAATTTGACATATTGTGCCTAAGTAAATACACTAATTATAACAGATTGCTTATTTACTTTAATGATAACTTAAAACAATGCTTAAATATATATATATAAATATACAAAAAATTCAAAGCTGTTTTTAATGAGTGAGTGAATACAAAATATCCAGAAATATTCTTTTTACACTTTATTCAAAAATGATTAAAAATGTTATGTTTATTTTGAAAAAAAAAGAGAGAATGCTCTTTATAGCCTTGAAATACTGGAGCATTTTAAGAGAACCTTTAGAGTATGGTAAGAATATATCATAAAATTGCAGAAATTTCAAAATTTTAGACTTGATGAAAAATTAGCCAACGTACGTCAGTACAGTGTACTTTTTCAACATGAAAAGAAGGTATGCTTTGTTTGTAATTTTGTGTAATTTTTTAAAAGTACATCAGTGAAAGAATTTCAAAAGCAATTATAATGTATAAGATGATAAAGATACAATCTTTGCAAAAAGAAAAAAGTGTCTGTGTAACTTCATTCAAATTATATGATATTAGTTTGTTAGATTTGGAGAGAAGATTTTTCATATGAAAAAATTTATCCTGTATCCAAGGAATCAGAGAACTAATCAAATCATTAAGGCGTGGCAAAGTAGCAGTTTGACTTCTGAAAACGCAATGTCATAGCAGGCATATTTTATTATAACTTTAGTAGCTTAGCATCAAAGGTAGTAAGATTATCAAATGAAACTATAGCATATTGAGAACACTCCATTTTATTGCATTCGAAATACGTTTGTTCATAAAGGTATATTATTATGTTACTGCCGCAATGGGATATTATTGAGCGCTGAATATATCAATGCATAGTGTGAATCTTTGTCTTTGTTGGTCTGCTTTTATGTATTTAATTTGTATACTTTAGAGATAATTCACATTTTAAAAATTTTCATGTCAAATCCCAAAAGTATCGTTTTATACATGTTTCATTTAGTATATCAAGTATAGTTATCTTTACTCACTAAAATCTTGTTGTGACTTAATATATTCATTTGTAATTGAGAAAAAAAATGAATATGTTAACTTCTAAGCAACTGCAAAATTCGGTCGACATAATGTATAATGTTTACCTGTGATATATTACGTTTGACATTGATTTTGGGTTTATATGTATTTTTAAAAAAGTACTTGAATAGTAATGAAAGTAGTATCATACTATTCAAAATAAAATTTTCATGTTGAAATACATTTCCATTATAAACCAGACTTTATAAACAGTTCGTTCATTCTGTAGATATGAGTATCTAACAATAATCACGAATAGATTATAAATGAACGGAAATAAAAAATGTATTATAATTTACTTACAAAATTATTATACGCTTGCGTTTTGCAAAAGGCTTGTTATCTCTATTCCAATCGTAGAAAGGGCTCGCTCCTGGTATATAACTAGTAATTTCCTTTAAATTTATACCATGCAGATCCATGTTCATCAGCTGTGTAATATAAATATCTGTATTATATAACATATATAATAAGCTGTATAACATAATATAAATTTAAATTAATAAAAAAAAGAATTTCTGCAAAAATATTATTAAAATTACTTATCAATGTTAATTATTTCTTAATTTTGCTAGAAATCACAATATATACAATTTGTTAATTTTTGTGATCAAAATAAATAGAGATAAGGTACAAATTCCTAACTTAATAAATGAGTAAGTACATGAGTAATTAAACAGTTGTTTAATATTTATATACAATATTTACTTTTTTTTCTTTTTCATTGAAATTAACTAAATCATTGCATTCTAAGACTTTTGTTGTATTTTTAAAAAATTATACGTGCAGAAGTTTTTTATTAACGAATATAGTCTTTCCAAAATTACGTATGTGTAAAATAAACTTGTAGATCATGCTTAAATTGAAAAAAAGCAAATATTTTATTTAAGAAACAAAATGAAACGTGAAGATAAAACAACGTAAAATTTTTATAAGTTTTAAAATGATACATAACAGTGAAGTTGAGCTCTAGATTATATTATTTCAACGATTTTGGAAAACTCGCGAATCACATTCAAAGGTCATAAATAATGCGTAATATAAAGTCAAAATAAACTGGAAAATATGGTAGGAGAATATATCTCATCTTCATACAAACTTTATTGTGTTTAACCATGTATTCTATGGTGTTATTAACACTTGGAAATTAAAAAAATAGTCCTTTTTCATGGCTCAGAATGGTTGGTAGTTAGAAAAGAGCATACATATCTCTGCTAAGGGACCTAAATTTTTTCCATGATTATTAATAATTACATTATAATAATTACCTTAATTTATTACGGCATATTAAATGAAAGCGTACCACTTTCAGGTTACATTCACAAAACAACCAATTAAAATCGTCAATGCCATTAAAAGTCAACCAATCAAATGTTCATAAGCATTTTTATTACCTAGTAAGTTTTGAGTTTATAACTACTTTATTTGTATACTTAAATATAAAGACATCAACGAGCTAATAACAGAACAACCGACAGCAACTACAAAAAACTAATGCATAAAAAGAAGTTAGAACATATTATGGAGCAAACTTTCTTCTGGCGCCTAGCGCCATTTACCCTAGGTTTTACCGTGAAGGTATAGCTATAATAATAGCCACTACAATTTTAAGAAGAAATTTAAAAAATGAATTTATCAGAAAATGAAGTTCAAATTTTTATTTAATTTTTTCCCAGTATTAATTTATCTTTTATTAGCGTCAACATTAAGATTTTTTTTAGTTACACGTTTTATAAATGTTTGTTTAAAAAATAGTAATTGACTTCGCAAGCAAATTTTTGATTCATTATATAAAAATATTTACCTTTATCATAAAAGCATTCTTAACTTTCTTATAATGTTAATTAAAAAATTTTAAATTATTATATAAAACAAAACTTGACTCACTTCTTTATCACATGAGTTTAATTGATCAGAAAGACTCGTGAAGTTATCTACAGCGAAGATAAACGATTTACTGGTGAAAAAACTCAGATGTTTCATAATGACATCAAAAAATTTATATAAAGGCAATAATCTGAAATGTTTTTTGATATTTAGTATGATTGAAAACTAAAAAAGTACATTGCAAAAAGTGTCATACATTTTTGGTGTAAACAAAAATTTTTATAACATACATGCAAATTTTTGATATTTATATAACATATATCAAAAATGTGTGTTATATATAATAATCCGATGAAAATAATTTATGAAAATAATTCGTTAAAGTTTTTTCATAAATTCTTACATAATAATAATTTATGAAAATAAATTAGAATTTTTATGGTGATGATTAAAAAATTTCTACACTTATCGATTGTTTTATATAAGCAGTGTAAAAATTTTATAAATAGTAATCGAATTAAATTTCATATAAAGAGAAAAATGACTAAAAACTGACTTTTAAAACATGTTTTTCCTATCATGTTTTCTATGCTTTTAAATATATTATTTAATTGCTGAAAAATTCGGGTCATAATATTTTATTTAATAGTTGAAAAATTTCTTTTTATGAAAACAATTATATCAGTTTATTAAGATTTTTTAAAATACATAAAAAAAAATCATTTCTTGCTATTTTTGTAAACTTGTCTTTACAGTTACTATCCTAGGTATTTGATGAAAATAGTTAAATCAGTTATGTGTAATCATTCGACGCAGTACAGCAAACATTATTCAGAAATGATTTATTTGATTATCTTTGTCATATGCTTAAGATTATTTTGGAGTTGAAAACTGAAAAACATATAAACACACACGCAAGGATTCTTTTTTTGTTTTTTAATTTTTTATTATATCTATAAAAACTTTTCTTCACAATATTTTCAAAAAATTCTTAATTTTTATAACTCTATTTGTTGATAGGCAGGTACAAATTTTTATAATATTGAATTTACATTTAATACTGTTGGTATCAAATACTTAAATTATTCAGGTTTTTAAAATCAATATAAAAAGTGGAAAATTTTAAAATCGATTAAAAAACCAAATTAACCATTTTAAATTTTAGAAGTTAATGACCTGAATTTTGGAACATAATTTTTAATTTTATGATTTAAAATCAAA
The DNA here is from genome assembly GCA_026290005.1 of Latrodectus geometricus. Classification (NCBI taxonomy): domain Eukaryota; kingdom Metazoa; phylum Arthropoda; class Arachnida; order Araneae; family Theridiidae; genus Latrodectus; species Latrodectus geometricus. Next base: position 80,756 of record JAPDSC010033260.1, read on the forward strand.
CTTTGTTTCGAAATATTGAATTCCTTTCTAATAAGATATAAAAAGCAAGAATCTTGGGGTTTTTTAAACAATTTATATTTTATTCTCTAGAATATAAGCAATTAAAGTTTTTCAAGTCTAAAATTGAGAAAATAAATTATCTATAACGATTTTGTATAGGATTTCTTCATATGTATGTATTTATATATTTATGTATTATACGTATATATAAAGAATTTATATATTTATGTATTATACGTATATATAAAGAATTTATATATTTATGTATTATATATATTTATGTGTTATTATAATATTTATGTATTTGTATAGTATAGGATATGCTTTTCAAATATTTGCTATTTATGTCTATTTTTACAATTTCAGAATATTCACCACTGATATTACAGAAGAAAGTGAATTGCATTTGTTAACTTTAATTGGTAAACTGTAGTTTGTTCAAATTTTGAACATGTAAATTGAACCTCATCTGAATTAATTGATGTAAATTATCGAATACATAGATAAACTGGTGAAAATGTTTTTAAGTAACTCTTAAAAAACAATCATAATAAAAATTTTAAAATTTGTAAAATAATTTAAATTTTTTTTCAACAATAACAATAAAACTTTTATGGTGTAAATATAACTTTCATAAATTTTAGTACTATGTACTTCAATGTTACATTTAATAATCATTTAATGATAATTAAAAAATTGTATTCGACATTTTTAAATTATTATATTTCTCAGTAAAAATGTTCATGTAAATAGAATTATTTTTTATTTTTTTACCATGGTCCAGAATTATTATTTTTAATATTTTTAAATCGATATTAAAGACATTAATTATGTACCCATAAATATAATATTGTATATATAAACATCGCTTAAATAAACATTATTATAAAAATTACATTGCGTTCTTGAAACATAATTTTTGTCTGTTAAAATAGGTCTTGGAAAAAGTTAAGTATGATACTGAGATATGTTATTAGTAGTGTAGAATTATGGCTCTATTATGTCAGACGAGAAATATGAATTTTTAAAGCTTCGGACCTAAAATTTTGTTTTGAAGATTTCAGAATTGGAGATAAAGACTAAATGTATAACTTAATTCCAAAAATATTCGTCCTACCTTAATTTGCTTCCTTTCAGGTAAAGTGTGGCATCGATTAAAACAGCTGGAATGTAATGATCATAAATCACATAAATCCAGTACAATGTTTTATTATTTACCAATTTCATTGACGGTATTTGATATGATTTTGGAATGGTGTAGTCTAGTGTCATATTCAATAAACACTTGCAATATTCTTTGAATCTTACTTTCCAGACATGAGAACCTGTACAGTTGACAACAAAAGGAGACGGGGATCTAAAATAAAATCATGACATAATATAAGCAAAAGAGAGTTCCCAAAGCTATTTTTTTCTTTTATTTTTACAAACCAACTATTTTATTTTACCACACACACACACACACACACACACACACACAAATATATTACTTTAACTAAAGTAATGTCATATAAAAAATGATGATACAGCTACCATGATGATACATCTAAAGAAATATCACCTGCACTTAAAGAATTAGGCAGTTATAAAAATTTGAATACATTAAAATAATCAAAGTCAATATATTCTTTTCATAAGCTATGTACTTTTATACATATTATAAAGTATTGCAGTGTGCTATTCCACGTTTTTCCATAATACCACTTTTACTCATCTCATTGATGCAGGAAAGCGTACACCATGTCCAACAGACTATGTCATATGAAAGCTTTAAACAGTTTCTGCTCATTCAACTGTTGCCACCAGGATTGTATGAACAATCAAGATGGAGACCAAGTCTAGTAGGTGTAAGAGTAAGGGGAACAAATCTTTTCCCCATCATGAAATTTCTTGCATTTCAAACAACCACTTGAAGGTTTGGATTGCAAAAAATAATTAAATACATAGCAATAATTAAATCATCAGACTTAGCTAAAAGAGAAATACTATGATAACTTATCAATACTTATCCTGTATTTTTATTATTCACTATGCATTCTTATTGATGGAAATTTACGTTTCATAATTGAGAAACTTTAAATAAAAAATTAAATTTCTGTAATACTGACCTCTAGATAATGGGTTAAGAGGTGGTGGATTATATGGTTAAGTAACAATGAGATAATAGCGTTTTATTCAATCACTGGTACTTTAACTATGTTAAAGATTGATTAAAGCGTGTCACTTATTCAAGATTATTAATAATAAGATTTCACAAAATTGTGGCTTAAACTAATTAAAGTTATATTTATCTATCAGAGTATCACTTATTTGAGGTTATTGATTATAAGAACTTATAAAATTTAAGCTTTAAGTAATGCAAATTAAATTTATTGATCAGATTACATCCATGTGAAAAATGTGATACTGCTTTACCTTTTAGTAGCTACACTCCAAGCTGCAGTTAAATGAGCTTTTATAACAATGTCGCATGGAATCAGATCAAATAACGCTTCTGGATCTCCATAAACGACGCGAACAAAACCTCTTCCTACCTAATGAAAAAAAGAAGAATGGAAACAATTTCTAATGGATTTTTTATTAATACCACGAAATATGTCAATATTTATCAAGGCTTTGAGAAAACATAAATGTTAATTAAGATACGCATACTTTACTTGAATAATTGAATTTCAAGATTTTAAGAAATTAAAATTAAATATTTCAATAATTATTTGAATTTGCTACACATTTAACATTAAAATATATATAATATTTTTACTTCCGAATATTAACTGCATTTGTGTTCCGAATCTAGGACTATGTAAAACTGAATTTATTTACTAATTGAGATTAATTTTCTAATTAGAAAAAATAACGTATTTCTTTTGGCCTTAGTTGTTTTCTTAATATGAAATATATATTTATTTAGAGAAATCAGATTTTTTAAGAATGTTTTTAGAGAAACCTTATATTAGGAATGCAATATAATTTTTTCTTTCATATAGCTCATAGAATTCAATATATAAGTAATATAGGATTATCATGCATATTACAGTTACAATAACAATAAGTTATATTAAATAAAATTATTTATTGCATATTAATCAATTATTTTTAAGGAATTCACTATAAATTATTTGAAAAAGGAAGAATTTCTTACTGCCACTCCAAAATCTACAAGTCCTGTTCCTTCTTCAATATAACCCTAAAAATACATTTAATTTAATTTATTGCATTAATATGCTTTTAAACATTAAATATACTTTCCAATATACTTTTTATCCTCAAAAGGTTTAATGTACTAAATTCAATTATAAAATTCATTTAATTTATTATATGAACATGATTTTCCTCAGTAAACATTCTCTTTATAGTATTTGTCATCTTCAAATTGTGTTTAATTTAGTAGATGATCTTAATGACAATATTATTTCAATATAATTTATTACAAAGTTGTTTTCTTATATTGTTACACTTTCTCAAATAAGAGGATTATTTTATTGTGATAAGTATGAAAGTAATAACTAAATATCTTAAGGACATTCAATAAAATTATTTTAATTATTATAAACTAATTGAAATGCATCTGTCTTCGAAATATAATTTATTCCTGAATATAAAAATTATGCATTTCGAAATGTAGTACTAATATGCCTATTTGGATTTAGTAATAAATAATACTCATTGATCATTTTTTTCAAGTTTAAATTTATGATTTAATTATAAATATTTAAAATACAAAAATGTGCTGTTCAGCTGTAAATATGTTATTCTTTAAATTTTTTCGAAAAAGTGTTGTTTTTTTACATTAAGTATAGGAAGTTTTGAGATTAAAGTCTTGAAAAAATGTAAATTCAAACAAGTGGTTATTTTTCATAAAACATATAAAAGTTAAACTATATTTTCAGATGCTTTTATTTATACTTAAAATTTATCATATTTCTTCAAGACAATTAGTTTTTAAAAAAAGAAATTGCGTTAGACCTTTGAAACGCAAGTAATTAATTTGATTTTGTTCTTCACAAATACTTAGAAATCGTATTAATGAAAGAATTTTTAAAATTAAAAACAGATTCCAAAGTTATTGAATTTTGAATGTATTTACAGTAATTTTTCATATATATAAAGCTAAACATTATATTATATATGGATTTCTTTATTGAAGTATTATTCTTTGCAGTGATAAAAATAGATATAATGCTGCTCATACAGTCTATTCAATGGATAATATTCCTCTTGAGATACCCTTTATAAACCAAGATAAGTGAAACTAATAATAATTCTCTTTCCGGACATATGCCAGAGTTTTTTATGATTGTCTACCTTGAAGGGTACTCGTTGACCATGATATTCAAATATATTATTTTGACTATAAAACAGTAAACAGGAAAGTTTAACAAGCAGCAAAGCCAACGACAATAAGTATTTAGGCCCCATGGCCATTAGAAAATACTGACTATCCTTTAATGAATACTCCAAATAGTGTCCGACAGTTGTAATAATAGTTTGCTTCTCAGAAAAAAATTAAATACAACCACGGATATTTTCTGCTTATATGGATATCTTAATTAATTGAAACTAGGAAAATGATGGATTTGTCTCCAGGATAGAAATGGTTTTAATTAGAGATTTACCTATTCATTTGAGACGTACCGCGCGTGATAAATTTTAGAATCTGTTGTGGTATTGATTAACGAGACTTGATTTCAGCTAATTTTTCTCAAAGGACATCTTTTAAGGAACGATTCCTATTTAATCTGGTATTTTTCTTAGTTGTAGAACATATTAATATAGGTGTTAAAGATGCTAATTTTCTTTTTCGCTTTAATCACATTTAGACTCACAGAGACAATTGACGAAATCTTCTTTGAGTGTCTGATTTGAATACCTAGTGATAATCTATCAATATATCTATCGTAAAATTGACCATATTGTACGCTGATTAACAATATGCATATAAATAATAGATTCCTAATTACTCCTTTCTGACGTGTCACATCTGTATATTTGCAGCTCAATCACAACTCATGAATTTATCAGCAGAAGAAAGATAAACACCATGTTTTGACATCAAATTTGCATAGAAAAATGAAATAAAATTATGATATTTCGGACAAGTCTTTAATTATTTTAAATCGTAAAGAATTATGATAATCGTTAATGTTTTGAATCTATAGCACACACATATAAGTGCAATAGAATTGAAATGGAAGGAAACTTTTGAGCTTAGGAGAAGTTTAAATACGTACTTATTCTAACGATATGCAAATTTGTTTGGTTATTTTCAAGACTATTATGAAGTCTCAAGTTCATTTTTAAACAAGTGTTACAAAATAGTTGATTTTAAGTTATTTTATTACAAGCATTTAATTTTACTATTTATAATGGAAAGTAAAATACTATTTCGATTATTGAGGAAGAAAGTATTTATAAATAAGTCTTTTAAATTTTTAAGTCCAATTCTATTTTCTAAGTACTTGCAAGATTGGAACAATTTAAAAATCCACTTATAATGTTAATACTTTTAAGTTTTTATAACAACATTTGTGAAAGAGTTGTGATTTTATAACGAAAGAAATAGGATTGCGTATTCTTAGATCACATTGAATTTATATTCTTTATTGATCAACTGAAACTTATAAAAGTATAATTTAAATTCTCTTATAAATGTTAAATTTTAAATAGATTAGTGGATTATTTAAATATTTTTGTAAGAAATTTTTTAAGGATTTTTCGTTGAACTCTTTGATTTTTAAATAAAAATTCAGAGGTAAGGAATAAAAAAGGAATTCAATAGTTGGAAATTTCGATTCATTTGCACCATTGAAGAATTAGAAAATTAAAGTATATGACTTTTATAGTAATTTGCAATAATATTTATATTTAATAAAATAAAAAATTTATTATTATTTTATTGAACATAAAATACTACTTTAAGAAATATCATGTTGTTCTTAAGAAAAAACTTATTTGACAAATACGATTTTTTCAGGCAGAGGATAATTCACATATTGAATAATTGACATTCACACATTGAAGAAATATTAACACGTAAGTATAATTTTAAGTATTGTTGTGGATTAATTTACTTACTCGTAATGGTTCTTTCCAAGGCGTGGCGATGATGGATGGACGAATAATTGCTACTGGTAGGTCTCCAGCAGTATCAACAACTAAATTTTCCGCTAAACATTTACTGAAAGTGTAATTATTTGGCCAATCAGGTTTACAAAGAGATACTAATTTTTCAAATTCACCTTCTTTTCCGTTTCTAAAAATGAAAAACTCTTTAATATTCTGTAGATAGAAAACTAAATTGCTGCATCCAAATTTTGTGGTAAGTAAAATAAAGAGTGATTAAACAATAGATATTTTTTATGTTTCTCTGTTTGGAAGAATATATAATTATCACAAATAGCACGTTTTCTCTTTCAAGAAAATAAACGTTATCTGATGCATTTCGTTTTATTGTTTGATATTTAAAGCCTTTTCATTTACTTAACAGCAGAACAGAATTTTTACTCGCAATTTTTTTCAAAAAAACACCAAATTGCGCAAAAAAAATGCACAATGAATTTTCTTAAGGAAAATTTTTAAAAGACATCGGAAAAATGATAAATTTATCACATTAAATATTAATTCCCTGTTTCACGACGCATATAATATGGAAATGTATTTAATAGATCATAAGTATTCACAAACATCTCTTCAAATTTATTCCTAAAATGATTATTTCATGAATCAATTGAGTTTGAGCAAATGGGACCGTATTTTTCTGTGTTGAATTTGCAGCTATGCATTATACCCAAGACATCTTTATCAAATAGAAGAAAAAAAAGCATAGTAAAATTATAATAACATGATTAAAATTATAATAACTTGCTCAGAAAAAACACCTATTATAAAAATCTTTTCTTTGGACTCATGTCATCGTAAAATGAGATAAACAAGATTGATCAAGAGCGATAATTCCGAAAAGAGATTCTAGTAAAACTTATTGATTTTTAGTTTCTAATTACTTTTAAAACAATATAGAAGATTATCTAAAAGTAAAATATATTTGCTTCGTAAGTAATTAAATGAAAAAAATGGATTTTTTTCGAACTGCGTATTGGATACATTCATCGTTTGTATCACGCATGCTTTTCTTTTCACTTCACATTAATACGTTTGTCATTATTTTTTTATTCGTTTTCGCTATTGGCTTTCAAATTAAAATCTGCTGTATAACTTAGGCGTTTTCACTTCCGTATGACGATAAACGAATTTGAATATTTTCAGAATGAAACTTTTCACGTTAAGACATAAAGCGAAATAATGTTAACGAATTACAACTGTAATGTCTTTCCGAGGAACTCAATTCGTTCTTGTAATAGGACAAAGATAATTATAACTGAAATAAGTTAGCCATGTGTGCCAGCTCTTGTTTGTTTTATGAAACAAAAACAGTATTTTTTTTAAACGTCTTAACAGTATTTTTTTTAAAACGTAAACGAAACTGCTCTGATGAAGAGTGTTTTTTTTTTTTTTTTTTTAAATCAGATTATTTACAGCAGTGTATAATACGAGAAAAGAAATTTACAACTTTTTTTTAACACATAATCCGAAAATTATATACAGAAAAATACGGTAATTTTTTTTGATAGTAAAATGTTTACCCGAGTTCACGAAAGAATTTGATTATATAAGTAAGAAATTTTAGTGGTCTTTTTCTATTGATTATTTATAACTTACACACAAATAATACAAAATAATTAATCCATTTAATCGGTAAACATATAACTCAAATATAAACATAATAATCAGCCCACTAGAATCTTTTAGAAAACTTTCAAGTGCACTCACTTTCAAGTGTAAGAAAGTTTTCTAAAAGATAGAAAACTTCCAAGTTTCACAATCTTTTAGAAAACTTTAAAGTTCAACCTAAAACACTTAGGTTTTAGCTCTTTAATTAGATAAAAATAAATCTAATTACAATAAATTAAAAATTTCACTGAATCTAATTTATTAAATCACCTTCATATGAATAGTTTCAAATTTTTATTTTTAATATTGTGCATACTTTATAGCATTTCTGTTTTCGAAAATGCCAAAGCTGAAATTATTATAATATAATATAAATTCAATCGAGGTTAAATGAATTAGAAATCAGTATTGGAAATTAACAAAATGTGACTTGTCTTATTGGATAAGGAAAGGATTATTCACAATTATTTTCAACAGACACCAGATGATGAGCCATAAAAGAATTCTTATTAAAAACAATAAGAGACTTAACTTCTACAAGACATATGTACTTAAAATAAAGTTTATATTTTCCATAAGCTTCCCGTAAAATAAGGCTAAAAAATTAGAACTGAAAAAAATAGTTTTAAATAATTTATGAAAACACACTTATAATGGACATTATAATTGCAAAAAAATGTATTACTTTTGAAGATACTAAATAATAATAATAAATATCATCTAAAAATATTTTGAAATAATTTATTATTTTTTATACGATTTAATGATTTTCAATCACTTGTGTTGCATAAGAAAAGCAATAAAATTTTAAGAAAAATTAAATTTATTAGTTAAAATTTGTGTGTGTGTGATAAGATTTTTATTAAAAAATAATGAAATATTTTACTGTAATTCATCCAGAAATCTTGGTGCTGGAAATGGCAGTCTGTAAACAATTTCTTCAATGTAGTTTCCACGGTTGGAATTCGAATAAGCTGTTGAAGTATAAACTAAAACCTAAAAGTTAAAAATTAGAAGCTTTGGAGAATAAACATAACTTTCAGAATGTAATATAACATAAATGTTCATTAAAAATTCTAGGATTAAAGTTTTGTGTCTTACATCTAAATGTTGTAGTTTCCGGCATAAATTTATGACATTGCTCGTTCCAACACCATTTTGTGTTGCCGTGAATCTAAAAATTACATAATTTAGCTCATTTTAAGTAAAAATACATTTTTACATTTGTTTTAATAAGTAAAATATATTATGATGTGTAAAATAAAATGTGATATATATATATATATATATATATATATATATATATATATATATATATATATATATATATATATATATATATATATATATATATATATTTCATTACTCCAGACACTTTGATTAATGTTGGCCAATCTTGGATCCTTAGATCACCCAATCTAAGTTCAGAAATAGCGTGCGTATCAATGAAGGTCTCAGGGAGAAAATAAGCGAGTATTGCCTTCCTGATGCATGCAGAAATATGGATTTTAAAAGATCTCTGTGGGATACCATGCACACCCTACAGTATTTTATTTTTTGCTCGTGACAGGGGTAGGAAAACAGCGAGATATTTCATCCCTTAATTATGTTATTATGAAATCTACTTAAGAAGTACGATGCTAAGTACTTAAGAAGTACTACTGCAATACGATGGCAGGCGTAAAAGAGGTTTATTGGGAATTCCAATAACTATCCACAAATGGCAATATTTGATGGCCGATTCGAACTTTCTCCCCGAGTGTTGCTTAGAACTGATAAAAAAAGAGCCAGTTGGACTCTCGCTCGCGTGCACGTTGCACGCTAATCTAATCTTGCTAACTTTATCTGTATAATTATGTATTGTGAAAATTAAATGATTTTTAAAACTTATGTTGCCTAATGACCCCCCAATGATCTAAATATATAATAACCAATTTAAATTGATTCCAATATATGATAACTATACTTGGTGACCTCGTGTAAAACACGTTACCACTACTGACCGTCGGAACTGTGAATTGTAATCCAAGTTAATCAGACCATCTATGGTGCTCCTAGATATTTCTGAGAGTGTTTTTTGTTCAACCAACGTGTGTTTTACTAGTATCGACTGATATTTATTATTCAAAATATTTTTTTGTGCCTGTAAGGAATTATTTTTTATGACCATGTGCTTCGTGTTCAAAATTCTGTGAATCACGATTGTAAATGTCACGGTTCTGAACATAGGCTATCCGGTTGCTAAACTGATGAATACTTCGCATTATTTTTTTCAATTCTCGCATAATTAAAATGAGGTAAGCCTATCTTATATAGGTTTTCTCTCTTTCCCTATATCTGTCATAAATACGCCAGCG
>JAPDSC010033260.1:91240-105131 GCA_026290005.1 Latrodectus geometricus
ATATAGGTTTTCTCTCTTTCCCTATATCTGTCATAAATACGCCAGCGTCAATTTGTCCTTTACGAACATAGTATTTTTTCGTTATTTTATTAATTTATGTATTTTTTTCTTGATTTTGATTATTATGATTTATAAATATAAAATTTCTCCCTACACAGCGTTTTTCGTCATATCATATTTTCTTATATTTTTATATATTACTTTAAAATTAAATTTGTCTCAATCTTTATGGAAGTGAAATTTATCATTATGGTTTATACAAATAGAAGTTCAATTTGCCTTAGATTTTATATGTCCAAATTTTATCAATATTATCGACCAAATTTAATTATGTAGGGCCTGCAGTAGAATCAGAAATTCTTAATTCGTTGAGTGATTTGGGTTCGAATCCTTTAGAATCTGGCTAATATGATGGCCTCAAAAATCATTTAATCGAACTACACTCTGAAAATGAGATTTCCAAAATCCATATCTTACTGCATGGATTAGAGTTTGGTGATCAATGCCCATTCCAACTATTAGCACGTATGATCACTGGCGAAGCAGTTGGAGAATCGTTATTAAAATCATTATGACTTTCTAGACTTTCCAGTACAATGCAGAACATTCTGGCTGCTTAAAATGAAAATTTAACTACAGTAGCTGATAAAATTACACATATATCAATCCCAACTGGAAATCAAGGTGAAAGTGTCGATCCCGTTTCTCAACTCTCTCACTTAGAGCATACAGTAGTTCAGTTAACGAAACAAGAGAGCGAACTTTCCGGTATTGTTCAACGCCACATCAATCACTGTACTCAAAATTTACGGTGAAGTAAATCCCGTAGTCGATCACGTGGGCATACTAATAAGGATCCAACAAACGACATATACTTCTATCACATTAATTTTGGTGAAGACGCTGGCAAATGTAGTGTAAAAATGTAAATTTTCGATGTAGTTTTCAAAATTCGGTAAATAGATGATCGCCTCATGACCATGACAGCGACCAATAACAAAATTATCCTTCTTTATTGACACCGGTGCCGATATTTCCGTACTCCGGATTCTTATTCTACACGAACTAAATCTTCTGATGACTTCATTCTTTTTGCTGTCAATGGGAAAAAATACCAGCTTCCGGTACTAAATTAATCAACCAAAATTTAAAATTACTATGGACATTTACGTGGTCTTTTGTGGTCGCGAATATCAACTAACCCATTATTAGAAGTGATATTTTAGACCATTTTAATCTCCTTGTAGAGGTAAAAAATAAATGTCTTATTGATGCTGCGACAGAATTGTCTTCTCGTGAAACGATTCCAAATTATTGCCTTTTAAATAATATCATAAGCATATTATTTGGCAACTCACAATTTTACAAAATTGTTTCTCAGTACTCTGATCTTACAAATCCGTCTAGAGTAATAAAGAGCAAAGCTTCAGTTATTTTTCACTATATAGAAACGAACGGTCCTCCTGTTTTCTCAAAAAACATCCACCTTTCCTTTGATATCTTTCAAGCTACGTGGCAGGAGTTTGAATAATTTATGTCACACGCATAATTTGACCCTCTTAATACCAATAAGCTAGTCTTAGTAAAAAAGCACCTGGAGAGTGTGGACTTTGTGAAGATTATTGTCTTAATTCAGTCACTACCCTGACCGCTATCCTGTAATGCATACCTAAGACTACACCCAAATGTTTCATTGAAAATCCATTTTTTCTATTCTGCATTTAGTCGTGCATACCATCAGATCCCAGTTAACCCGAATGACATCCCAAAAATTGTGGTCACTACTTCTTTTGGACTTTTTCAGTTTGTCAAAATGTCTTTTGGTCTTCGAAATGAAGGTCAGACGTTTCAGAGTTACATCCATAAAATATTATTAGGTCTCAATTTTTGTGTACCATATTTGATGATATTTTGATTGCGTCAGCAGACGCTGAAAAAGACATGCAATACCTTCATGAAGTTTTTAAACGCTTAAGACTTGATGGGTTAAAACTAAATTTTTCGAAATACTTCTAAAGTAAACAATGGGTCCCTTTCTTAGGTTTCTTATAACCTCTGAAGGTGTCAAATTTCTTTCTGAAAAAATTAAAGCTATTACCGATTTTTCCAAACCTCAAACTATCCTAGAACTCAGACGTTTTACGGAAATGTTAAATTTTTATCGGTAGTTTATCCGTAAAAGGAGCTACTTCACAAGCCGCATATCACGAATTACTAAAAGATTGAAGAAGAATGATAAAAATTCTTTGATTTGGTCTGATACTACCATCAGTTTTTCCAGTTAGTGAATGTAAAACCAATCTCGTTACCTCTGCAACTTTAGTCTTTCATGCTCCCGGTAAAAAGTTTTCTTCAGTGATTGACGCCTCTAATTTTGGCATCGGAGCATGCATGCAGAAACTAAAACCGGTCTGCAGGCACTCGCATTTTTCTCTCGTAAATTAAACCCCACTGAAACAAAGTACAGTACTTATGACAGAGAATTATTAGCAATATATTCGGCTGTAAAATATTTCAGATATTATCTTAAAGGACAAAAATTAAAAAGTTCTACTGATCACAAGCCTTTATCTGAGGCTTTCACAAAAAATTCAATACATTTCTTCCAGACAACTTAGACAACTGGACTTCGTTTCTCAGTTCAGCATGGATTTTAGACATATTTCTGGAGCTGATAATGCAGTGTCCAAATCTTTATCACGAATTGACAGCATAGATTCTTAGTGTGCCATCGATATCTTAAATTGCTCCAGCTCAAAATAAAACTGTCGAGTTGAAGCAACTGATGTCAAATTCCCAGTCTTCCTTAAAATTGCAATCCTTGAAACTTACTCCTACGACCAAAGTTAAATGCGATACAAGTGGTAAGAAAGTGGGCTCCTATATAAGTGTCTTTTGTAAAGTCACCGAAAAATGATAGAAAAACGATTATGGCTGTTTACTGAGACAAACAGAAATATAGACAGTTGTCAGGGGGGATTCAGGAAACACAAAAGCACAGTGGATCAATTAACCAGATTCCCGCAAAACCTCAAAGATGGATACCATTGCAAAATGTCTACACAGGCTGTGCTTGTGGATTTGAAAGCCACATACTGTATGGAGGCCAATGTTATTTCACAACCTTTCAATATAAGGTATTGAAGGAAATAGGTTCAACAGGATTAAATCCTCGCTCTCTCATCGGGAGATTCGAGTCCGCTTCGCTGATCGTACACCCAGTTTTCGCATTCAAAAGCAAAGGCTAACCCAGGGTGGAGTCTTAAGATGTGCAATGTTTAACGTCATCATTGATGATGTCCTTACAGCCATGAGAAACATCCCCAGAGTTGAAGCTTTTTTTTTATGCTGACGATTTGCTCATTCGGGCAACAACTAGCTCCATAACATTCATTGAAAGATGCCTAAATTAGGCTCAGGTGAAACTTGAGCAATAGGCACACTGCAATGCTATGACACTGAGTTCCTCAAAATCTATCTACCAGCTGTTTATTTTTTCTTCAAAACCACCCAACACTGCACTATGCTACCAGCAATACGTGAAACGTGTGACCTGTCGAAATATCTTGGGGTCACCCTAGACCGCCAGCTCACGTGTAAAGCATACATCGAAAATTGTGCAGAGAGAACTTCAAAAAGAACCAGAATGTTAAATAGACTGACGGCAACAAAATAGGGAGCTTACCAGGATGTGTTAAGTGTCACATACAAAACATACATAAGGCCGATTCTGGACTACTGGAGTGAAACAGCTATCACATCCAGACTACCACAATTAAAAGACTTAACCGTATACAGAACATGGCCTTGCTCACTATTACAAGTACTCCAAAATCTACTTCAATTGCTGCAATTCAAGCCCAAACAAAGATCTATCCACTCCATATTCACAGAGAGTTTTGGGAGAGAAATAGACGAGTCTACAAAGGGCTATGGGACAAGTATAGATATGCTACAGTACGCAGCAAAACCCAAAAGACCCCGCATGAAGCATATAAAGACCTCAACACTAAATATGGAATTGCCCCATCTGATCCTGCTTCTCCATTTGAAAACAGTAGTCTCTTCAATCGCCTTCCTGTTTAAAAAAGTTATTACTAAAACAATAACTTTTTTTTAACCTTTATTTATGTACATTAATAATTGTGCTAGCAAGAAAAATATATTATAATAATTAATTATTTGTAAAGAAATTTTCCTTGTACTTATTTTATTCCACAATTATACAATGATATTTTGAAATCGTTTGAAAAATAACTCAAATATGAACTTATAAATAATATCTCATCATTTTGAACTAGTGTCAATTAAAGAGGACTACTCTACTTTTCCCACTAAACTTTATTGCTGAGTGTTAAGTTCGCATGTCTGAAGGAATAAATGATTTTTTAAATTTTGTACTGAACTAATATATTTTCATTAATTATATAAGAGTACCTAAGTACTATTTATTCTCATTCAATATGTAAATATTACTTACATAGAATATGTTAATTTTTTCCATTTTGAACTTAAAAGTAAAACTTATTGATGCTTTTAGGAATTATTATTTCTTGATGCATTTATAAGATAAAAATGGTTTCTCCTTCAAAATAAATAAAATAAAACAAAATTTAAAACAGTAAAAAAGTGAGAAAAATTTTATGAATCTTGGAGTAATTTTTATCTTACTTGATGTTTTTGAGAAAACTCACAGTCGCTGCGCAGTGAAAGACGATAGAGACATTCTCAAAAAGTGTAAGAAGATCTTTTTCACATATTCCCAAATTAGGCTCAGTCAACTCTCCTGGGATGACATGCACTTTATCCACAATATTTGGATTATCTTCCAACAGTTTGGAAAAAATCTGACCGAGCAAAAAGGAAGAAAAAAAGCAAGATAATTGAACTGTATGAATTTTTAATGAGCATAATATTTTTAAAATTGCATTAAATATAGTTTATATTGGCAATAAATATGTTATGATCAAAAGCTATGTAAAACTATAAAACATTGGTAATTGTAATAATATTAATCAGTAATCATTACTTTCAATTATAATTTCTGTATGCGTGACTTATAGTGATGAAGCCGTGTTAGCTCAGTCGGGTTAGTGTCGTTCTTGCGATCCAAAGTAAGTAAGATTTATCTTGGCACCGGCTAAAGACTACAGTGTTCAGCCCAATGGTGACTGGGACATGTTAAATATGTTGAAGTCACAAAGATCCCCAAGTAATTATCCAAGATCAATTCATCTGGGGTCGGCACACCAAGATCTACAGACTTCTACTAAGTCTGTGCTTCGAATTTAAAAGAGACGTCACTGATTTGTAGTACTGCCATTCTAGTGTCACCTGAACAATTAAGTAATGAAATCTTCAGATGTAACAAGGAGCCGTACTCTCTGTGAGGGGCAGCAAATGTCAAGTTTGAACTCGTTTGAATAAGGGATTGGTACTAAATTAATATAATCAGAGGTACCATAATAGACAAGTAACTTTTTAAAAGGACAAGTCAAAAGGTCTTATGGTGATACATTTGCTTAGGTCCAAATTACCTGTAAAACAAATGCAGATGACATGAACAGTTTAAGCAAATTCACTTGATTAGAGATTGGGTACTAACATTAAATCTATATCTAATATGTGTGTGTGAGCATTGTCCAGATATTGGGATTCGCGTTATGTAATATCTGTTCTTTATCAAAATGAAAAGTATAACTCACAAATAATTCTGTGGTGACTCATCACATCATTTTTAAAAAACACTTCACAAAATACTTTAATTCTGAAAGTAAAACTAAAAACTTATTTATCATATTTCTCGGCCAATAATGTTAAATTCATAAAATGTACACAACCAATGAGCACACTCTGTAGGCGCGGCTTATATATTCTCTCAGTGAGATCTGAACCGAACACATATTTATTCTCTAAAAATCAATCTAAGAGGACGCACTGTTTTAGTCCTCCTAAACTTCTTTGTTCCTTGTTGTAAGTAATAAATTTTATTTATTGTTAAAATTGTCTTCTGATATAAAAGTCAACATCACAAATATCCGTGACAATGGTAACCCGAGCCAATGTGCAGCAATAAATAAAAATCACGCAATGCTACTTAACGTAATTTGGCGGTAAGGAGGAGAATTTTGGCAAAAGTTATGACTCACATCTACTCCGGAGGAGTGTTTACCTAATACTAAGATGAGGCGAAAATAGCTGATATTCTACGAACCTGCTCATTGACCTACTTTCGGCGTAAGAGAACCCCCTTTTGCCAATAGCTACAAGGGAGAATTTTTTTTTTTTTTTGCTTCATATTTCCCATTAATCTTTTGCTGATTAAACATAACGGAAAGTCCAGATATGACAGCAATAAAAATCCCCTTCCATAATCACGCAGATCTAGCTCTATGATTCACGATGTGTGAATCAACATTTGAATTGGGTACTCTAAAACCCATCACAGAGAGCAGACAAAATACAACTGTTGGTTTCCCACCTTCCGCTGCATCATTGGTGAGAGATGTCCTTTTGAATCGAGACAAGTAGGATAAATTAATTTAAAAGGGAAGTTAATAAAGCGCTGTGGAGAATCTTACACCCTGGAGTTAAGGAAACTTCTTCAAGGCAAACAGATCTGAGATAAGAAACCCACAGAACCTCTGCGTGTGCTGAAACGTCGAGCGGAAACACACCAAGTCTTTGAACAGCTGATGTTTGAACTTTTTCTGGACACTTGCCAAACTCTGTTCAAGCTGTTCTCGCAGCTATAATACCACTGATTCTGGTAACAGGAGCGGAAATTGCAGACCGTATCATGGAATATATACCAATATCAGCAAGTGATTCATTTTTAACTCAAATGAAGGAAATTTGTTATCAGAAATTGAAAAATTAAATTTTCGAATTGGCAATACTTGTCGAAGTAGAAGTCAATTGCGTAATTCAACCTCCCAAAAAAATCGACATTGCTGCAAATATAAGAATAAAAATTATGATTTTTGTTGGTACCATATTAAACTTGGTAACAATCCAAAAGCTGTGTTCAGCCTTACAAATTTGAGACAAAAAAGGAGAACAGACAAGGGTAAATACGATTGTCACCTTGCCCACATCTTCCCGTCACCTTTTTGAAGGGGATAAGCGAACAAACACACCGTTTTTAATCGACACTAGTTCGGATATCAGTATTTGTCCAGCAAATACAATTACAAAGACGTGATCTTGTGCGAATGATTCTTTCTGCAGCGAAAGGTTCTACAATTCAGGTTTACTCAACTAAAATTTTAAACTTGTATTTAAGAATGCGAAGAATTCTTAAATGGTCATTTTTAGCAGGAAATGTTTCTGCTCCAATTATAGACCCAGATTTCTTAAACAAATTTAATCTTTTGCCTGATTTAAATAACGAAAAGTCATTGATTCCAAAACCAAGTTAATTACATATTGTAATTAAAGTACTAGTGATATTCATTCAATTATAACAGTATCAGGAGACAGTATGTATCACAATCTTTTAAGAGAATTTCCTAGCATTACTAAGCCAGCCTAGACCTGACAGAGAAGTAAAACACTCAGTTTTACATTACATCCAAACAACTAGTCCATCTCTCCCAACTCCTTTTTGTGCCAAAGCTCGAAGACTCCCGCAGGATAGATTGCGTGTTGCTCGAGAAGAATTTTAAAGCATGATTCATCTCGGTCACATGCATCCTTTAAAGAGTAATGATGCATCATCCTTAAATATGATTCTTAAAAAGGATTCTACTGAATGGCACTCTTGTGGAGATTTTAGACGCTCAAACAATAAAAGATGATTACAGTATTCCAAATATTTTAGATTTTACTTCTGAATTAAATGGAACAAAAATTTATTCACGTCTAGATTTAGTTAAAGCTTAGCATCAAATTCTCATAAATCCTGATGACATACACGAAAGAGCAGCAATTACCCCATTTGGATTATATGAAAGCACTAGAATGTAATTTGAACTTTGTAATTCTGCATCATAATTCCAAAGATTTATTGATAAAATATTTAGTAATCTGCCTTTTAACTTGTAGATGACATTTTAGTTTCTTCGCACTCATCTGAAGAGCACTTAGAACATAAAAAAAAAAAAATTTATTTCAACGTTTTGATCACTACGAATCAACTATAAAAACTTCTGAATGTACTTTTGGTATACCTACAATAGAGTTTTCGAGATTTAAAATTTCGGTTTCGAACCTCTATCCCACTACGTTGATTGGATTTTTTCTAAAACCATTTGCAGTTACTCAACTGAGGCATTTCTTAGGGTTAATTAATTTTTATAGACTTTTTTACCTAAAACCACAGTCATTTTAAAAATATATTATTATAAATATATACGCTTAAATATATTTTTGGAAGGCATAAAAAATAAAAAGAAAGCTAAACGTCCTATACAAATATAATCTCGTGAAATTCTTCAATGGAAGGAAATAACAGAACGTGAATATTCTAAGGCCAAAAACGCTCTTTTAAAAGCAACTTTACATAGACATCCAATTTTAGGTGCCAAAATATGTGTTCACGTTGATGCTAGTGATGTCGCAGTTGGTGGTTCCATCAAGCAGTTAAACACTAATGCATGAGAACCAATTGCTTTTATGCCAATGAAACTTAGTAAAAATAATAAAAATGGTCTAGCTATGGTCACAAGTAATTTGCAATATACATAACAATAAAAAAATTTAGCCATTTACTTGAAGGTCGTGACTTATTATTATACGGATCATTATATATTTTAATTTATACGGATCAAAACGCACTTATTTATATCTTCAAACAGAAAGCTGACAAATGTTCCCCTCATCAACTGAGACACCTAGACTCAGTATATTTCACAGTTTTCAACTGATATTTTCTTCACACTGAAGGCACAGACGATCAAGTGGCAGATGCATTATCCTGCATAGAAATAGACAATATCTCTACTGTTTCTTTAAATTTTGAAGAATTTGTTCTTGCTCAAGAATATGATCCAGAATTAAAAATCACTTCTTTGAAATCCATCCTCCTTTATAAATGGGAGAAAACATTTATTCCTATTTTAAATGTGCAGTTATATTGTGTTATGTCGACCAACAAACTTCAACCATTTGTTTGAAACGACCACTTGTTGACCAAAAGCGTAGGGCAAAATCATTTTTAATTAATAACACGGGCATTCTCATCCAGGAATATTCACAAGTAAAAAGTTGATTAGTTCACGATACGTTTGGCTCAACATGTATAAATACATATAAGAACAAGTAAGATTTTGTGGGCCATTTCAACATTCTAAAATTCACAAACATAGAAAAACTCCATTAGATTCTTTTTCCTTACCGGATTCTCGATGTTCGCAAATTCAGCTTGACCTAATAGGAACCCTACATCTAAATGATGGTAATATATACTGTCTCACAATCATCGATTGTTTCACCAGATGGTCAAAGATTCAACAATATGTAAACTGTTTTCAATGTGTGGATCTCGAGATTTGGTTATTCTTCTCAAATCACTACTGACCAAGGAAGACAAATAGAATCCGCTCTTTTCTATGAAATACTAATCTTTACAGGTACCAGTTGGAAACGCACTACAGCATATCATCCGATATCAAACGGTATCATAGAAAGGTTTCACCAACATTTGAAAAGTTTTTTAATGTCCCATGAAAATCCTAGATGGACAGATACTATGCCCATCATTTTACTAGAAATTAGAACTGTCTTTAAGAACGATTTACAGTCGACTTGTGCCGAACTTGTCTACGGTTAATCTCTTGTTTTACCAAAGGATATATTTAACGAATTCGACAGCAAACAATCCTTAGACAAGAAATTTGTAACAAATCTGTAGGAACAAATGAACAAGCTTAATCCTCTCAGAGTTTGTCGCCACGGACAAAATCCTATTTTTGTGTACCCAGATTTGCAATATTGCACTCATATTTTCCTCCGCACTGACCATCAACAGCATCTTTCAAGTCAGCCTTACACCAGAATACACAATGTGCTTCAACGATCATCAAAAACAATCACCATACTACTAAAAGGCCGTTCAACAACAGTTTCCTTAGATGTAGTAAAACCGGCATATATTTTGAAGGAACCCTAACAAGATGTCAGTGATACAGATATGAATAATACAACAAGCAACAATATCAAGAAACCTATTATGACTAAAAGTGGTAGAAGATGCATTTTCCTGATAGATTTGCATATTTTTAAATAAAGTAATTAATAATCACGTATATTATTTTATTGCATAATGATCAAAAATATATTATGTTCAGTATTCCTTTTGTATAAAATAATTTTCACTATATTTTATTTATCATGTACAATTTTGAAATTATTATATTTTATTTTCATCATATATTATTTTCAAATATTGTATATATTCTGAGTTGTACGGTTCCCTCGCTGGGGTATACTCTGTGGTGACTCATTACATCTTTTTTAAGAAACACTTCACAGAACATTTAATTTTGGGAAGTAAAACTAAATAATTGTTTATCACATTTCTCTACCAATAATATTAAATTCATAAAATCAACCCAACCAATGAGCACACTTTGTAGACGTGGTTTATTAATTCTCTCAGTAAAATCTGAACCGAACACAGTTTACTTATTCTCTAAATTTCAATCTAACAGGATGCGCTGTTTTAGTCCTCCTAAATTTCTTTGCTCCTTACTGTAATAAATGTTATGTATTGTTAAAATTGCCTTCTGGTATAGAAGTCAACATCACAAACATACAAGACACTTCCATCAGAGATTAGAAAGTCAGTCAAATGAATATGAATTAAAATTAATAAGATTTTTAATATCTAGGGGACATCCATAACTAAAATCGGATGTACATCCTCCACAGGCATTTTATAAATAAAAATGCCTCAGGTTTGTTTGAAATGTATGACTTGAATGTAAGTTATAAAAGTTATTGTCTTAATATGTTTATAAAAAATTTATTTCTTGCAGAAATATTCTTATTTATTGTTGGAAAATTGCTATTTGTTTTAAATAAAATCATTAAAGTATATCTAATTTATACTTATTTAAACTATTAATGAGTAAAATATGCAGTTATTTTACTTTTATGATTTTCAATATTTTTTTGCAAATTTTTAGTTTTTAAAATATGTAAAGTAGGTAAAGTTTCAATGTAAGTTTTTGGCATATTTGCGTCAGTAATGGAGAAAATAAACTGTTTCCAAATAGTTATTTTTGGATTAAAAAAAAGTAACAAAATCCTAAGTATTCATAGATTTTTTTATTTTAAGTATTTTTTTATTTTCTTCTTTCAGTTTCTGAAATTTATAATTGCTTAATATCTTTACACAGTATTGATGTTATAAAATTTTTGGATAATCTCGAAATTAATAAAAAATGTTTGAGCTGCACGTAAATATAATTTTAGTAATTCTAAATTGATCATGTAAATTTTACATCGCATTAACTTAAGTCATTAAGTTTTAAAAAAGTGATAACATTTTTCAAAATAATCTAAATGCTCATATCATTGTGAAGATTTTGATCGTTATCTTAATGATAAACATAATTTTTATAATGTGTCAAAATATTATATTTTGCATAATGTGTCAAAGAGTTCGGTAGTTAAAAAAAATAAGCGGGTTTTTTTTCATAAAAATTTTTTTTGTACAGAATCTTACATTAAATATAAAAAAGTATTTTTTATTTTTCAGACTTTATTTTTAGAGCACAGACTTAGTTCATCATTTACTTCACTATTTCGCATTGAATATGTTTATTGTTCGCATTTAATTTGGGATTATCATTTTGCATTTCTTAGAGTTAAGAAGCTATAGCATAGAAATATTAATGAAAATGTTTGGATTCAGATGAAATTATGAAATTAAATAACACCAATTCTTTAGTTATTTCTTTGAGCAATTTTTTTGTAGACGTTTCCATACAAAAATCAATGTAATAAAATTTACTGCTTTTTTTTAATGTACATCAAATTATTAGAAACGTTTTTACATTGTTATTGTTTTAATATTAAAACTCTTTTTTTAAATTCACTTTCCAAAGCCAACCTGAAACAGTACGGTTTATCAGTTAAGCAATACAGTTATCATGCACGTTATTTTTAATTTATAAATTTTTTATTGTTAATGTTATCTATATTCTTAACTGGAAAAATTAAAAAAGACAACAATATTTGACAAATCATTAAATATAGAGTAGAATAAACGGTAACTCTAAAATATAAAAAGAATAAGTTTAAAAGAAGAAAGGAGTTAAAATAAAAAGAAAAGGAATTCCTTTTTTGATTCAATTTTTTTCTTATTTGCATTTAATGTACAAGGAAATGAAAATTTACCGGTTTTTGGAAAATTATATTTTTTCGGGAGTATGGAGCAACGCCTTTTTTTGCTCGTAGTAGTATATAGATGCCACGAATTCCAGGAAAACATCTCAAAAGAAACTCTAACAAAATCTAACAGTAGAAAAAATAGGTTAAAGACTTGCTCAAATACTATCAATAAAAATTCTATTTAATGTTTGCATAAAATTAAATACTAATAAGTTTTATAAGGTGCTAATTATTTTTGCTACATTGCATTTATCAAACTACAGAATTTCAAAATATTGCAAACTTTATTTTAAAAAGCAAATTTTCAAGCTTTTACATAATGAGAGATTTGTCCATAAAGGCCTTAAAATAAAAATAATATTTATGAAATAACAATAAAATATATGATGATTACAAATACACACAGTTAACTTTAGGTATGTCACCATTAGAGAAATCATTACATTTATTACTTTCTAAACATTGTTTGCTAGAAACATTTATTTTGGATTCACAATGTCATGCAATGAAAAGTAATGCTCCTGTATGATAAAATGGAATTTAAAATATACAATATTTAGTATACTAAGGCAGGCCGCAAATTCGTAGATGATCGCATGAGACATGTATCGAGAGACAAGCTGAAGATCTCGCGAGATTCACATGAGGCCAAATGACGTCACAAAAATCTTAACCATGTCAAAAAATTGGCGGAGCGAGAGACAAATCTGGATATCGAGCTGGTTTGAAATATCTGGCAACTTTCCGCGAGACATCGCTAATTTCAATTTCCGCAGGAAAAATATACCACGTTGATATCGAGAGTACTAGTTATTACAAGTTTACATTTGAAGAGGAGGAGTTAATTATAAATCTTTATAGAGGTCATAATATTTTTTTTAATATTGCAATCGAAAATGGAACCGGAATGTAAACAATGAGAACGTAAACAAATTCTCATTGGTTTAAAATATCCATGACGTCAGATTACAATGTCATAGCTACGTCACCCTAAGACCTCCATAAGACGGGGTTTGTATAACAGACGGCTAGATCCTGCACCCTTGCAAATACGCGTTCGTTCTCTGATTGGTCACATTATTTGTTACTAGTGCTGTCATCTATTAGTCATTAAGAAATTTTTAAAGTCATTTTCAAAATTACGGTACGTTCCCGATCACGTTGTCTTTCATTAAAATGGGTGATCATAAATGTGATAAGTGCAATAAAGTATTTTATCAAAAAATATATTTGAGTCAACATAACGTCTCAATTCATCAAAAAAATTTAACGGCTTCAAAAACTAAAAAAATATTTAAGTGCAATAAATGTGATATTCTGTTTGATTCTTGCAGTAACGAAAAGGAACACCGTAAAATTCATTTTACCATTCACTGTGGTGAAGAAAATTGTGTTGAAAGATTTGAAAATTTGGAAAAGTTAAGAAGGCATTAAAGATATAGTCATAAATTCGAAAATCAAGATAAATATGAAGAAAAGACTTTTGAATCACACGAAGGTATGTAATATTAATGTATTAAATCTTGCTATTTTACAGCCATTACTCATATGG
>JAPDSC010033260.1:105531-119966 GCA_026290005.1 Latrodectus geometricus
GAATTTACAAGCTATATTTGTCAATGGAAGTAAAGAAAAATAGCACAGAAAAATTGTGAATTCAACATATAATAGCTTTGTTACTGGAGGGAGTTTTTGAGAGTTCCACATCTAATTAGATTTTTTTTCAGCTGCTCCATTCCTGTGATCTTAGTTCATGATGTTAAAGATGTCTGTGTCTTTGAGGAAAATAAAAAAAATATATTACAAATTATTTAAAGAATATCATTAAAAAGGAATAAATTTTATTATTTTTTCGTAATCGTATATGATCTAAAAATATTTTGAAACCACAGACAGAAAGTAGAATTGGTAAATTAGATTAAAATGGAATTATTTTATGCTATCATTCCGTCTATGTTACTTTAATACAGAACCAATATTGAACAAAAACTAATAAAAGAAATTATTATTGTATAATAATTATAAGCATATATTTTAAGAACTTAATGCAAAAAACAACAAAAAAAGGAATAACCATAACTAAGAACCGTGTATAAATTCAAACTTAATGATTTTATTTATTACAATGAGAGTAAAACAATAACTATTCCATAATTTACTCAGATAAAATATTATGACACTCTAAAGTCAATTACTTAATTACTTGGTTATAGAAATTGAATATTAAATAAATTCAATCAGTAATCATAAAAAAAATTAAAAAATGCCACCTGTTTTTAACAGTTCATGGGAGTTTATTCTTGTAATATCAGTGATTAGAGACTACTCAAGCAAAAATAAAGAAAACGTTTTTCTTAATTTTGCTCAGTAGGTAAGGGACAGCCAGTCAGATAAGTGAAATATATGGAGCTTTGGAAGTTAGGAATATGGAAATTTGGAAGAGAATCCTTCAGTATGATGTTGCAAAAAAGGACGATTGTTTGAGCCTCAAGAGGTAAAATTAATACTTCTGCGGTGATAATGCTTAATCAAATTCTGGTAGATTCGGCAGAAACTCCGGTTTTTAATTA
The DNA here is from genome assembly GCA_026290005.1 of Latrodectus geometricus. Lineage (NCBI taxonomy): Eukaryota > Metazoa > Arthropoda > Arachnida > Araneae > Theridiidae > Latrodectus > Latrodectus geometricus. The sequence goes on from JAPDSC010033260.1 coordinate 106,506, forward strand.
AATTTCCAAATTCCAGAATTTTCTTTATTTCATTTCGATAGAATGTTTTCACTGATATCTTTTACTCTTTGAACTTTATTTTCTTCAGGGACTTCAAGGGTGCAGGATCTAGCTGCCTCTGTTTGTATACCATAAGACGGTGTCTCAATCGGATGGTCTACCGAGTTTGCGGCCTGCCTAATATCGTTTGTGTGAAAACAACTGGAATTTCGCTTATATGAATTTCTTACCATTTAAAGCAACTGGGTTGTTCCGTACGAAAGTCGAAATAATTAAATTTTACACTCAAATGAATTTGCAACAAATTAGAATTTACAAGCTATATTTGTCAATGGAAGTAAAGAAAAATAGCACACATATAAAATATGCAACTCAGGAACCGTTGGATAGTGACAAGAAAATTAAAACAATAAATAATATTTCTTCTTTTTAAAAGTTAATTATACAGTCATTAGCCTTTGAAAAGATGTGAACAAAAAGTACCACAAGAAAACATATATTGTGATATAGTACAATTCTGAAAGAAGTTTGTAATACACAAACAATTTCTTATTTTCTCAAAAGATTGATTTTTTTTTTACAAAATATTTCTAACTCTGCAAATGGTTAAAATGAATGCATAAATGAAAATGCTTTGCTATTGCAAATTACGTGAGGGAATTTAACAAAGCTTAGCATTCATTTTCATAATCACATCCAAGAATGAACTGCATTTAGGAAAATCTGTAGTCATCTAAAAATCTCTCAAAAGGTATAAAATTGTATCTTTATATTAGTTTAAAATGATCCTAAGCTAAAAATTTGTCAAGGAAAGATTTTACTTTTATAATAATTCTTTCAGTTTTATGACTTGGCGCTATTCATCAAATATGTGATAGAAAATTCCCGGATTCGTAGTATCATTGCCAAAAAATTTCATGTTTGAAAACCCTAAATTTTACTGCAATGCTTTTTGGAAAGAGTAACATTAATGATAATATTAAGATTTATTATCGTTTTTGAAAATTGAATGCAAGATATTGATAGTTTGTATAATTCGAAGAAATCCCTTCATTCAGCCGAATGAATTCCACTGCAGAGGTATACCTATATCTTCATATGCTCCAGTGAAATAATGACCACAATTTCAAAAATATTAAAAATAAAATATTATCATCTAATTTATAACATCTGGAATCAATAAAATAAAAAAAATGCAACTATTCTTATATAAAGTTAAACCTATATCAGCACTAGAGACAAAAAGAGTTGAAAAACCAAATGTTAAAAATGATTCAACAAAATCAATATCCTTTGCTTAAAATAGATCTTTTAGTGGCTTTTGACAATTACTGGGACTTTTTAATTCAATGTTGTTACATCTCTGTCCTTTGTAAATGAGGATAAGAGTGTCATTTTGTCGATGAAGATGAGTGTGTCATGCTAGCATAGTTCAAAATAAATCGAAAGAAATATTTGATTTTGGAGATATTCTTGAAGTTTGGAAATTTCGTTGAGATAAAGAAGCAAAATTTTCAAAACATTTACATATTTTTTTCAGATATACTATCCTTAATAATAGTGAGAAGATCAGCAAAAAATAAATTTAGAGTCAAATTCTTTAAATTCAGACAGAAAAGCTTAATGATTAAATTTCATAACATTAGCATTTTGTCCTAAAATTTCGTGAGGGATAAGGCTGTTTAAATAATAAAATGCTGGATAATGCAGTTGAAACAATTATTTTAACAAGATAAAAATGAGGTAATATATTTCATCTCACACTTATTTAAATATTATATTCCCTTGTAGAGCTTAATAATTCTTTTCAAATCCAGATTCACGTTAGTCTGTCTGTAACTAAAGTTATACTGATTTTTATTAAAATTAAATGAAGGAAGTCTCTGAAATCATGATTTGACTCCCTAATCGAAATCAATCAAAATCTAAAAAAATTGCGAATCAATTAAATTTAGCAATTTTTTAGGGGGGAATAACATTTCTTTTTCTAATGTGTTGAAACTCATTATTACAATGTAAGTGTTATCACTACATTTCAAAAAGAAAAGTTATTGAAATCACAATAGATAGCAATAACTTCCGTTATAGATAGATGATCAACATTTTGAGTGTCCATCTAAAGAGTGATAAAATAAAATTTCCTTGAGAATATATCCTTCAGAAATATATATAAATTTATAAATCGACTTTATTGGTAATATCAATTAATTCATCAAAAAGTTAACATCAATTGATCAAGGATATAATCTGGGACATATTTTGAGCCAGTTATTAGTTTCTGATTTTAATCTTCATTAATTTCTAAAATTTCTTTTGAAGTAATTAATAATTTAATTTTGAAATAAATAAATTTCTCTTCTTTTGAAATAATTAATTCTTTTAAAATATTTAATATCTTTTCTAAAATTAAGTTAGAATTTTATTAATTCTAGTGTTCAGGTGTGAGCTCAGTGTGTTTGAAATTTTAAATTTAGTATGTTTATCGCATTTCTCCTAGGAGCTTCCAACACTAAAATGTTTAAAAGTTCAAGAAGTGCTAAGAGTCAAAGCTACTTTTCCTTCCAGTTACCGTATAATTTAATCATGTTTATTAATTAAAAATAATAATAATTTTATAAAGTAATATTTAAAAAATTATATTAATTTCATTTAAATTAAAATGATAATAATGATATTATAAATATCTGGGCTGAATTTTTTATTTGTTTATTAAACGACGAAAATGCTTTGAAAATTAAGAAATTTTCCGTAATTTTTCACTGTTTTTCAACCATAAAATAATACTTGTAGAAATTGCATCAAATTATCAAATATTCTACTGGAGGAAATATAGTCTGGTATTATAATAACTTTGAAAGAGTTATTGTTCATGCAAAGTTAGCAATACTGGTCAAAATCTTGTTTTTCCTTTAATTCATTTTTCTTTGTTTAATGTCTTAAATAATTAGTGAAGCATTTTTAAAATTTAAATGCTAAAATAAATCGTGTTATCATTATTGTCGTAGATGAGTAATTTTTGTTAGATATACACCTAAATTGAGCCCGATGGACACATGCATTTCTTATTGGATAATATTTATATCTGGTTAGTGAATTTGGAAAGTTTTAAGAAATTTCCAAATTTTTTTATAAATGTAGACTTTAACAACTCTCGTTTGTTAATTGCAATTGACCTAGTCTAACTTATTGTACAATATTTACCAATAAGTATTTGAACATATATATAAATGAAGTTATCTGTAGTCTTGTTTTATGTGATGTCTAATATACTTAAATATCATGTAGTAAACAGCATTGGCATAAGAAGCCATGGAATTTAGAGCTGAATGGCTTCAAGAAAGGCTTAGTTATCGGTTGTCATAAATATGGACAATCTTTAAGGGACATATCTAATGAGTTTAACATTCTAAAATCGACAGAGGGTTTTGTGATTAAGTGGTGATTTTTGGAAAAAGCTTCAACCGAACAGACACAAAGAACTAAGAATTATAGAGTATTTCAATAAACATAACAACTGAATGAGGTGATTGGTTAGCAAATGTAACGTATTACCTTATTTTCGAATGAAATAAATTCAAACAATTAAATTCACTTTTGAATCTAATTAGAATTTATTTGTGTCTAAAATCATAAGCTATCATATATCTAATAGAAGTGATAAAATATGTTTAATAGATATAATAGAATATATATGATCGATAACATATGCAATATATTTAAAAGAATAACAATTAAAAAATGAAAAATATTGTAACATAATATCAATTTTGCACGAAAAAATTACTTTTAAATAATGGTTATAAGTTCTCGTGAAAGCAATTTTTTAAAATTTTCTTGGCCACTATTAGTTTGTCTTTAATTAACTTTCATAAGTTAATAGGAGTTCATACTTGGTATAGATGAATATTAGAAATCATATCAATTATATCTATTGGTCATCCACATTTCATAATGCTTAAATTTTTCACCACATTTTCACAAGTAAAGTACTAACCTTTTGCGCTAAAATATGGAGGGTAAAATACAACATTAGGAAATAAATAAACTCGCAAGGAAATAAAAAAAACTTTATTTAGTAGACCAAAAAGAACTCATAATTGTAAACAATAATTAAATCACATAATTAAAATAATTATATTACTTGAATTTTAAATAAGAATTTTCTTAAAGATGCAAGTAAAATCTTTCTTAAAACCCCTACATCTATCAATCAATATATTCACACCAATTATACAGATTACATTTGCTTACATAAGAAATAAGATAAAATAAAATACTCATTTGTAAAATTTAAAATGCAAGTACTTTATGTTAGTGAAAAATAATTTTTAAGCAAGATGCTTAATGTGTAGCTTTGAAATTAATTCGTATTGTTAATTTTTACTTGACAATTGGAATTTTTGGAATAAATTGAAGGAAAATTGGATACAAAATACTCACCGATCCCAAATATCCGGCTGCTCCTGTTATAAAAATTGATTTCCCATCATAGAAATCTCTAATTTGGCTGCAAGTGTTTTGTTCTTCAGCTTCTTCGGCCATCTTTGTATAAGTAATCATACAAATAAGAAATTCTGCAATACACTTTCAATGAGCTAGAATTGCCATGTATAGCGATATTTTTCAAATATATATATTTTTTCTCTGAAGAAAACATCATTTAATAAAAACAGAATCATTAATTGATGTCATGCTGTTTTGTGAAACAGTCTGGTTTCAAACTATCTGGTTTTAAGCAGTCATTTATGTAAAAAATGAGTAAGTTATCGATATGACTGACTGACTCATTTTTTATTTAAATGAATGCATCAGTCATAGGGATAAAACATACAGATTTATTATCATTATATGCCGAGAAGTTAATTATAAGTGCCTTGAGGGGAGCATATTTGAAATCATTTTTAATTCATTTATTTTAAATGATTTCTTTATGTAAAATTCTGAAAAAGACAAACCTTTACTCATACTTGGATTTGTCACCTTGTTGATTGATTTCAGAGGCAATACATTGCAACAACAAGGTTGGATTGATCACCTTGGTATTGTACAGATTCATCAGGGTAATGAATTAAAGTCATAAAAATTCTATCATTTCTCAAATTACCTTAGTAATTTGCAAATTATACTTAAATAATCGTATTACTATTGGTCAACCACTCATTAAAGGGAAAAATTAGCAGCATTTCTGAACGCTCAAATTAATAAAAAATCATTTATTTTTCGCTATCTAAAATATCAAGTTAATCTAATCTAACAATCAATAATTTGTTACAATCAGTGATCGCTCAATTAATAAAATGTAATACTGAATGTTTTAAAATATTTTAACAATTAATAAAATTATATTGTTGCTTTCGATGTTTAAAAAACAATCAAATACTATCAAAAATTCAACAAATTAGTTAATGGAATGCATTTTTTTAGAACTTCATTTTATGGAATTCGGTATCGTACATTACCTACATTAAGTATGAAAAACACCTGATTCCACGTTTTAACAGAATAAATAATGTAATCTATGAATTAGCTCTATAACGTGCAGATTAAAGCTTTTTGAACTACAACTGTAATATATAAATAATCCTTATTCTGTGTAGTCACGGAATTTTGAATATATTCAGAACGGCTTCATGCCCATGGTATGAATAAATTGAGAATGGCTTCGAATTAAGGTATGAATAAATTGATAACGGTTTCATGTCCATGGTTTGAATAAATTAAGAACGGCTTCATGGCCACAGTAGAAATAAATTCAGAATGGATATGGAATTGAACAAAATTTGCATCAGGATGTTAGTCTCGGGCAAATTTAAATCCAATGTCATGATTTAATTTGTTTTTTTGATTAAACATTCGTAATCAGTTTAGACTGTAACTAAAAGTATCTTGAATTCATTGTAAGATTTTTTTACGCTGTTATGCAATTCATTCATGAAGTATACTTGCTTTTAGAATAGAGGGGTGTATTTTTCACCTTTTTATAAAATTATCAGCAACGCACAATTGCTTAGAATACAGCAAAATAATCTATGACATCTGTTTCTCTCTTACTCCCTATATATACATTTTTTAAAATAACAGTATTTATAGTTCTTTCAATATTTGTAAAAACAATATTTTTGGACATGCAAGAAGCGCTTTTTCGGTTTTCTTAGCATGTAGTCTGTTGGAAATGCATTAGAAAACAGATGAAAGAAATTTTGAATTCAACATATAATAGCTTTGTAACTGGAGGGAGTTTTTGAGAGTTCCACATCTAATTAGATTTTTTTTTCAGCTGCTCCATTCCTGTGATCTTAATTCATGATGTTAAGACGTCTGTGTCTTTGAGGAAAATAAAAAAATTATATTACAAATTATTTAAAGAATATCATTAAAAAGGAATAAATTTTATTATTTTTTCGTAATCGTATATGATCTAGAAATATTTTGAAACCACAGACAGAAAGTAGAATTGGTAAATTAGATTAAAATGGAATTATTTTATGCTATCATTCCGTCTATGTTACTTTAATACAGAACCAATATTGAACAAAAACTAATAAAAGAAATTATTATTGTATAATAATTATAAGCATATATTTTAAGAACTTAATGCAAAAAACAACAAAAAAAGGAATAACCATAACTAAGAACCGTGTATAAATTCAAACTTAATGATTTTATTTATTACAATGAGAGTAAAACAATAACTATTCCATAATTTACTCAGATAAAATATTATGACACTCTAAAGTCAATTACTTAATTACTTGGTTATAGAAATTGAATATTAAATAAATTCAATCAGTAATCATAAAAAAAATTAAAAAATGCCACCTGTTTTTAACAGTTCATGGGAGTTTATTCTTGTAATATCAGTGATTGGAGACTACTCAAGCAAAAATAAAGAAAACGTTTTTCTTGATTTTGCTCAGTAGGTAAGGGACCATCAGTCAGATGAGTGAAATATGGAACTTTGGAAGAGAATCCTTCAGCATGATGTTGCAAAAAAAGGACGATTGTTTGGGCCTCAAGAGGTAAAATCGATACTTCTTCGTTGATGATGCTTAATCAAACTCTGGTAGATTCGGCAGAAACTCCGGTTTTTAATTAGATTTCCAAATTCCAGAATTTTCTTTATTTCATTTTGATAGAATGTTTTCACTGATATCTTCTACTCTTTGAACTTTATTTTCTTCAGGGACTTTCTCTACTCCAGAGGCTGTTCTTTCTCCTTCTTTTACAATCTCTTGTCTTGCCTAGTAGAAAAGTGAATAAACTCCAGAATGCGAGGGGAGGATTTGAAGAAGTAAGAACCATAACCAAAATATTTTGAAACTATGGGGTCACAAAAAAGTTACGGTAATTGTTAGACGGGGAAAAATACTGTAGAAAAAGGTTGGCCTAAGTTAGGTGGCCAGCAAAAAGTTACAGATGTATGCAAAAGTTATGTGGTCACATCATAGTATATGTACGTATGCATATAATCAAAATGTATTTACTTTTGAAGTATAAACAATATTATATATGATATCTTTACATAAAAATTTGTGTGTTGATTACACTTCCGTATTCTAATCGTAATATATATATATAAATATATATATTTGTGTTTGTGTATGTGTGTGTACATACATACGTGTACTTATGAAAGGTGCGTCTTATTATAGTTACAAATAAGTACATGTCCATTTTATGAGTGTTATGAGTGATTTTTAAGAAAGCAATTTTTATTTGATAACAGTTTAAATTCTAAACTAAACTGTATGGTTCAAATTTATTATTCAATTTATTTAAATAATGAATAAATATTAATGTACTTGGGAATAATTTTAAATTAAGTGAAGAAAATATTTCTTTATATTTATATAAAGAAAATTTTGAAAAAAAAAAAAAAAAGAAATATCATTTCATACTTACAGGTTAGCTATTTGTAATTATTCTTTGTAAATTATTTAGGGTCATCTTGTTAACGTAGAAAATTATTTCATAATTTTAAATTGATAATATTTAAATTTTTAATGATAATTAATGAGAAAATTGGTTTAGAAATCGAAAAAATGTGCTTTTCTCTGGAAAAGCCTAGATAGATAGAAAAAAGATAGAAGGAAAATAAATATTTTCCTTCTATAATACTATAATATGCAAACACTTTGTTTATCATAAAAAATATGGTTTTGGTGAGCAAAACGTAAATTACACCTAAATCATATTTTTTATCATAAACAAATTGTTTGCATATTATAGTATTTTGCATTATTGATTATATTAATAAAAATATGTATTATTAACATAATTCATGTGGAAACAGTATTCAAAATTTGAGTTTGACGTCGAAAAGAACGCTTCAGCGCCAGTGAACTTGATTTGGCTTTTTATTTAAAAGTTGAAATGCATAATCGACACTCAGTAAATGCGTTATTTGATGAGTACGCTAGTTTGATGACAAAAACGACGCAGTGATATTATGAACAATATAATAAAACCTCCCATTAAAATTATACACTCTTTTAAAAAGTAATAGCTCTATTTTACCCACACACATTTCATATAATAGTCGCAACAGAACCCTCATTAAAAATAACCCACTTTTAAAAATATAATGATCTCAATGATTTTAAAAACAATTAAAATGTAATATTACTGTTCAAATTGATAAATCGAGATTTCCCGACAACATTGCAAAGAAAAGATGATGAAATAATTTAGTTTGAAATAATATGATGTCATTTTATCACATCCATGTGGTAAATTTACAAGACAATCACTTTCAATTTCACAACAATTTTATTTCCATATCTTGTGGTAGTCTGTTTACCTTTAGTAACAAGATATTTTACATTGATGTGAGTTCCCTCATTTTCTTCAAAGTCTTTCATTCTGCTCTATCTTCAAATGAACTAATTGAGTTCAATTTATTTAACAATTCTATTTTGCGTTTATAAGATGAAATTTTTTTTCTTTCTTTAAATTGAATTGGTCAGAGAAAATTATGAACTTATCTACACTTAGAGCTTTGATTTGTTTCACTTTCAATGATTATAGGGTTTCCATATTTCATGTTTTTATTGTTTTTCAATTACGACTTGTGGAATTCAGACAATGTTTACTGGAGACCTAATTCTCGTCCAAAATTTTGTTTGTAGTTTCTTCTAATCTCAGTTTGAAATTTAAATATTTTCAGGTCATTTTTAACTTCTTCTCTTAACTTTTTATTTCTCTCACTTTTTTTTTTGTAAAGTATTCATTTGTACAAAAAGTTCCAACAAAATGCGTTTATACTGAAAGCATATTATGCTTTTACTAGCAACAAATTTTTTAACAGTGAATTATTGAAATTCACTGTTAAAATTTTTTTAACAATTTAAATTAAAGAATATATAGACTAGAAGAATTAGCCGATGCCAATCAACGTTATTTATTACTTAAACATCCATTCAGATTTTGACTGCTAGAGCTTCAAGTACTGGTAAAAAGAATTTATTGCTAAATTTTATTTATAATTATCTTGATTTTGATAATTTGTTTATCTGCGCTAAAGATATGTTTAAAGCCAAGTACACAAACTAAAAACATACAGGAAAAATATTTCCTCCTTATAAATAATAAATGGAAGAGTATTTACAGTGGAAAATTTACGTGTATAGAAAGAGTTAACATCATTATCAAAAGACTAAGGTCTCGCTTTCCATTATCATCGCAAAAGCAGATTGGCTTATCTGTTTTTGCGATGGTATCTTTATTCGCTCTGAGTTTAAATGCTGGTAACTGTTATATTGTTCAAAACGTCACTGCACACCATCTGTTTAACCCTCACGCTGCTTAGACATTTCAACGAAGTTGGTTAAAGAGGGCCAAATTGAATTCTAAATATCAGAAATCATTAGATTTTCACAAAGTGAAATTTCCAAGAAAGACTGGAAATCTAATTCGAAGAGCAGGGCAAGTTCACAAAATTGTATCAAAGCCCCATGAAGACCGTTATTTCATGCTAACGACTCCGATACACCGAAATGTGAATGCCATTATTCTTCAACAATATCCTTCACTCAGCTACTGGTATTACAGTTTGCGCACAAAATGTCCGAAACCCCCTGTACGCTGTACGGCTGTATGCTCGCCAACCAATGATGTGAGTCAGATTCGTAGCAAGGTAACATCGCGCCAGCAGGGAGTGTGTGACAGAGAATGTGAGCTGAAGGATAAGTGAATTGGGCAATATTCTTTTTTTATGAGTCCCGTTTATCTCTTCATTCTAATAATAGCTGTATTTTCATCCAGATGGAATGTGATACTAGAAACAATCCTGAATTCGTCTACCAAAGTGTTATAGAATAGGTTGTGGGGAAATAAGGGTCTATGCTGACATCTTCATTAATGGTTACATCATTCTTCATATCATTCGAAATATAACTGACACTTGTTGCTGATGTACGGATGAAATCCTTAGAACCATTGTTGTTTCTTACGCTGCTGCAACTAGAGACGATTTTATGTTAATAAGTGACAGCTGCTGGCTGCATCGTGCTAACTTCATGAATGACTTCCTTTTGGAGGAAGGAAACCATAGAAATTAAATAGCCAGCATTTTCTTTCAACATGAACACTATAGAGTATGTTTGAGATACTCTAAGCAGAGGAATTGCTATATTCCTACCATTCCCACAAACGATCAATGTACTGAAAAGAGCTCTTCTGGAATAATAGGTCAGAATATAACGCCTCTCATTATTAACCTTAATGATATGATACCTCAAAGGTGTTTAGTATTGCTGGCCATCTCGCCAAACCATACTTTATACTAAAAACGATTTTCTCTTAAGCAAACACTCTTTTTATTTGTTTTTCTCATATGTACAAATTGCGTTTTTCCCTTTAAAGTTATTCAAATGTGCAATAAATAGCTGCTAGTAGCATACAATCGTCAAGAACACATCGATTCAATATTCTGCAGTTGGTCATTCGATCACGGCCAACGCGAGAAGCAATAGTGCTATGTATAAATTATAATCTTGTAGACTACTAATTTTCATCTGTTAAAGTAAGAAATTATTAGTTAAATCCTTTTCCTTATACAAAACATCATAATGTTTTTTCAAACGTTTGTTCGTATTATCGAATAACAATGTTTTAGAACGTTGATCGAGTACATTTAATCGAGTAACAATGATCAAATAAAATGCGTGTACGAAAAAATTGCTGAATGAAATGTTCTCCACTGATTTGCTTTTCAACCCATTCATGTAGAATAAGTGATGATAAGTACCATTACCATCATTTATTTTACATGAATAGGTTAAAAAGCAAATCATTTGTATTTAAACCACATAAGAATCGTAGCCTGGGAGAGCTTAGGTGTTTCTCTGGATATATAAATATATATATAGCTATAAAATATTGGCTATCCCTTAAGCAACTAGTGTTCAAATAACAGATTTTGACTTGCCCTTGAAGATTATAATTTTTTGAATTAGATTGTAAAAAATTTAAACTCTCAACTTAGACATTAGTATAAAATTTCGCGAACTGAGAAATTTTAAACTAATGTCTAAACTGTAGATTTTTCCAAAAATTAAATTTAAATATTTCTTTAATAACATTTTCAGTGTAAAATCTAAATATTTATCAAGTAGAAAGAAATATTTCAAATTCATTTTGAATTTTCTTTTACAAATCCTTTTAATAAATATAAAGAATATTTTTGGTTTTTGGAAAATAACTTGAACCTAATTATACTTGTTTTTAACGAAGCTGATTAAAATTTTAATTTTTCCTATAAAATACTAATTAAGTCCAAATCATTGTAATATTTAATAAGCAACTAAAAAATATTCTAAAAATCAGTTATATAAGCTCAATAAATATTTATTATTAATTTCTTTTCTTGATCCGAATAATACGAGAATACGAGCTGCTAAGTCAATATTTTGCCATTCTTTTCGCCAGCTTTGTATTTCAGTACTCTATTCTACCACTATACTTCATTATGGTGACCTGATTAGTTAGAAGATCGTTCTTAATCTGAAGGTAATGAATTCGAATGCTTGCTTAGCTGAATATTCGTCATACTCATTAGTAGTATAGTAGGCATGTTAAATTTATCGTTGTTGCAATGTTCTCCAAGTGAAATAATATTTCTGCGGATGACAAGTCAAGTAGTCAAGTGTTCCTGCTTCTAAATTATGAAGTCTTACATTCGGTTTTTTTTCATTTTGTTGGTAGAGTGCCACTCTGCGCTAAGTAAAGGGAAGTATTTATATTACATTATTAGGTGCAATATTTTTGTTGCATTATCATGGGAACCGAATTAATGGTTGGTGAACTAACAGCCAGTGTTTCTCCAAATGCCTTTTCACTACACCAGTGTGTACTGAATATACTGTAAATTAACCCTTTTCCTTATTAATAATATGGTATGTGGTTCAACGGTTTCATGCCTTGCAATTATCAATCCGCTTAGACTCAGTCATGGAAGGGGAATGAGAATCTGTATGTCATTCGATTTTCACTTCAATAACCCATTGACTCCATATATTCAAGACGCTTGTTGGAGGTTGATAAATATGAGTAATAATATTAATAAACGATGATCCACACATTCTATAACCAGTGATTCTTGATTTAGCGAATTAAAAGGTTCCTGGTAAGCATTTCTCCTTTTTGTTCATTGCATGAGTCAATATTCTGATTCATTTTCGACCTTATAAAGCAACTTCCAAAGGAAAAAATTCCATGGTACAGATTTATTCTATGAGGTGTTTCAGATGTCGTTTGTCCCTCTTGCATTGATCAAACAATCTAAAATGCTTATCTTTACATATTCTATAATCTTCTTTCACGTGATTTTAACTTTCATAAAATCATTTGTTCTTGTTGAAATTTTTAAGGCCCAGGAATATATTTATTTACGTGTGTGTGCATGCATGTGTATACACGTGCATATAACATTTAACATATTTAACATTTTAGTATATGATGTAGAATAGAGGCATAAAACATTAAATTTTGATGCTTTATTTTTAATATTCCTGATTATATTTAAAATTATGGAATATTATAGATAAAGAATTAATTCTATTGAAATCTCTTATATAAACTAAGGAAAACTAAAGATAACGCACCAAGAAGGAAAGAAGTTACAACCACGGAACTTTGCTTAATATTTTAAGTAAGTACAATGAGATCTGATATACAAATAATCCAAGTTTGGTGTCATTGCTCTTAACCACAAAATCTGTAGTGGCACTGCAATCAGGAAGTGGACCTTATATAAATCGGTTCAGAGTGAAAGGTTAAAAAAAGTGATGATTACATGCTGCCGGTATGAGAACTTTATTAAGTGATTAAAAAGCCAGTTATTTCACAATCCTTTCCAGACGCTTTATGGAAGAAAATGTACTATTCTGTTTCCTGCATTCTCCCGTTTCCCGTAAGTAGTGGAAAAATGAGAGTTCAACCCCACTTTTCGATGAGAGTTCA
>JAPDSC010033260.1:134837-151406 GCA_026290005.1 Latrodectus geometricus
TATATATATATATATATATATATATATATATATATATATATATACATCGATATTAAATAATATGATGGAACCATTTTTTATGTCCACATTATAAAATCAAATTGATCTAAATTAAAAATATTCTTAACTGAGTGAAATATGTAGGAAAAACAATATTCAAGATTAACGATTTATTAAAGTAATGCAATAAATCTGTTTGAAAGTCAATATATACAATTTATGCTTATTTTCTAAATAATAAACGTAATTCGTTTATATTCACCTTCCAAAATAAATCGCATTTTGAAATGCAATTTTTTTTTGTAAAACTCTCACTGGAAATGTATTAAAATTTTTAGACTGTCAAATAATATATAAATATTTTTAATAATTTATTTTTTCATATATTTATTTTCGGTTACTTAAAAAATTTCCTACAAATATATTTAAATATATGTAAAATATTTGAACAAATAATCAATGACATTTTTAAAACATTTAATTCATTAAATTTTATACAAATTAATTGAAAATATTTTAATAAATTATAATAAACTAAGAGTTATAATACATTTTATTTTGAAATATAATTGATTTTCTTAACATAGAGAAACTGAAAGATAAATTTAAGTTAAAAAATATTTAGAATGATTGTTTACTTCAAAAGAAACATTTATAATATTTAACATTAGCTGATATTAGAACTACTAATTAATAAAAAAAAACAGCATTTTGCTTATTTTCATGCACACAAATGTAGATAATCCATGCATAATGAATCAATCAACAGTAAAATGTCCTTCAAAAAATGATATAATAAATTATTATTTTGATTAATCATTATATATAAATTATATAAATAAAGCAACAAGTTATCATAAATACTATTATTAAACAAAAATATTAATGATGCATAATTTGTTGTAAATATTTGCATAATAAATGTAATTAAACAGCATTTTGCATTATTATAACATTATATATAATAATATCATAATAGTGTTTTCTAGTTGGTACATGCTGCACAAGATCGCATTTCCTTTTCGCAAATGATAAAAATACTAAAAATAATAAAAGAAAAGAATAAAAATAATCATACTGTTGCTGCATATGAGCTTTTTTTTTTTTTTTCATAAAGATGGCCGCTCCTGTTACGAATGGAATTTAAGCTTTCAAATGGGGACGCTGCCAATACTACTCTTAGTTATGATTACACCTGGCTGATTTTGACTACTAATGCATGTTAAGTTATGGGTAAGAATTTCGTGCTAAGGGGATAAAGTTTAAAATTTGAACTCTTATAATGTTCTTGTCCAGTTTTAAATCTTCAATTCTTGTGAAATTATTCTCTAATTTCGTCTTTTAGTTTAAGAGTGTGAAAATTAATTTTGAAATCAAAAATATGATATGATTCCTGACGAATTAAATATAATTATTTAAAAAAATTAAGTATTTGTATCATTTCAGAAAGCACCTGAATATAAAATAAAAATATTGAAAATAATTAACTTATTGAAATAAGTTTAATTTGACTCTGGATAACATTTTCACTTTTATTTATCTTTTGAAAAATAAAATAGAAGCATGTAAAAATGAATGACAACTTATAACGCATAGAGTTATTCTTATTTATTCAGTTTTTGAATTATTCGCAAATATATGTTTGGAATCAAAACAAATCTGTTTGTTTTTGAATGCAAAATTTTTAAAAGACAGCGATGCCCTTGTTAGTTATGACGTTGTTCTCAATATCGGAAGGAAGTGAGTTTGAATCCGACTTAACTAAAGATGTATCTTATTTATTAAAATTGATTGGAACACGCTAAATAAATCGCGGTCACAATAGCCTTCAAATGAAATGATATCTCTGGGGGCGGTATCATTTCTGCTTCTAAATAAACAAGAACCCCACCTAGATGCTTCCACTTAATTTTTAGATCCCCTTTCTGAACTCTGCTGGTGCAGCAACAACAAAATTTCATCAAAATAGTCACTTGATTCTTTTTATATCGTATATTAGGAGATGAGAATTTATTTAAAAAATTTAATCAATTCAAAAAGATAAATTTCTGAAACTATTCAAATATTCAAACATTGATTGATAAAACATTCAACTAAGTACTGATCATAGATTAAATTAATAGTACGTTGCATCACGTGGCTGAATAACTAATTCAAAAGAATAATTAATATTTTTAAAAATGTTTCCTCAGTAAAACTTCAAAGTTGTTTAATATTATTTTGCATTTCTTTAATTATTCCATTAAATATTATGCAGACGAAAAATCTATAAATGAGTCATCTTACAATAATTGATTGAAGTTAAAATTTAGAACGAAATCAATTTCTTGCTTAATAATAAAGGACAAATTCTCATCTCTAACAGCTAAAAATTTGATAATTTTCATTCCATTTGTTATTTTACATTTCTATACCAATAAATGATAGATTAGTACAAGAAAAGAGAAATTAGATTTGTGTCTAAATCAATTCTGTATCATGTTTTTTAAAAATATTTATTTACACTTATTTAAATTTTTAATAAATTCATTGCTTAATTTGAAAGGCTTGATTAATAGTTTTTATTTGAACTATATTAAAATTATAAGTACTTTAAATTTTAGATAGGGAGATTTAGAAAGTTTTAATCAATTTTTAAAAGTACAAGGAATTTAAGAAAGTCTGCGAAAAAACAACCTGCATTTAAAATTTCAAAAACATTATTTCAGTTCTGAGTCAGAAAGTTTGCTTTCAAAATTATTTTATACATTATAATTTTAATAAAAACTTGGAACTTATGAAAATATTTGCAAGAATTGGATTTGATTTTTATGGATCGTTAGTATTTGTACAGAGAAAATTTAAAATGTTGGTTCTTTTTTTTTCCCAAATTTTTAGCGTGTTTTAATATTAACTCAGTTAATTAAATAACATAATAATAACTAATTTATGGAGAAATTTCGTTTATTTCTTAATTATTTTGAATTTAATAGCTACTAATATAATTTATATTATGTCTTTTCGGATTCATTAACTTAGCTTTCGGTTTCATTAACTTTAAATAATTCTTATCTATGAATAATTTATTGCAGGCAATAAAATTACTGAATGACGTCAAAAAACTATCAGAAAATCACTAATCAAGACGAAATAATTATAAGCATACGTGTACATCTCTTGCTTACGATCACGAGGCAATTAATAATTTACTTATAAAAAAAGAGTAATCGTACTTACACAAAATATTTCCAGCAATTTCGTTTGAAAATAAAGGTGGAGATGTCATTTCGGTAAAAGATTTGTCTTAAAGTTCGAGAATTCCTTTTTAACGATCACAGAAAGTGTGCTAATGATTTGTTTTCCACAGAAGGATTCTGGAAATAGCTATTTTTAGAGAATCTTATTGTGTTAGTTGATTGTACTATTTAAATATTTACATTTAGCGTAATTTCACCGGTGATATATAAAAAATCCAGTAACTTATAATCAACGATTTTAGAAGGAAAAAAAATATATGATTTTTGTTTTAATCCGTCATTATATGCAGGTTAACAAACATGGTGAACACATATTGTCTTGACATAATATTCTTCTCACGCTTTCAAATGCCTGATTAAAAGATTAAAGTTCGGCAATCGTTTCATAATATATTATGCTATAATAGTACAAAAAATATGAGATAGTTATTTTAATATATTAATATTGATATCCGTTTTTTTTCAAGTTTTTTTAAGTTTTGTAAATACTGTATTAATTTCAAATGATCAGAGTTTCAGAAATAACCATTTCAAAGAAAATGAATAAACACTTTAACTGATGCTTCTTTATATCCAAAATATGCGTTTATAAAAAATGTTCCATTTTTTCATGATAAATAGCATATAAATCCCTTTATATTAATTTAAAAAACTATGTCATCTGAAAAAAAGAAAATACATATATAAATGGTTAAATTAGGAATTTAGATTATGGATTAAACTGTCATATATATTTCAATAATGTATATGTATGTATGAGGACTTAATTACCGTGAATAGAAAAGGAAAGTTGTGTTTATGAAATAATAAAAATTATTTGGATTAAAAAAATATTGGACATGAAAGCTAACTTATTACTTTGGCATTATATTTTAATTCTTATATTATTTATACTTAATGCCATAATTTATTCAAAATATTAACAATTAGTTAGCATAAAGTATTTCATAATATGCTTAAAAATTTATCTTACTGATTAGTTTGAATGATATTACAAAACAATTTTATCAAATTTCTAGTATGTGCTAACGGAAACGTAATTGTCATCGGAGTGTTACAATTTCAATAAATTGTGAGTGGTACTCCAGGTACCATGAAGTGAAGCACTAAAACACTATGTCCCTAAAATGACTATTAAGTTTTGTCTTATATATAATTTTGTAACGGTTTCTCTGTTGTGTCCGTTATTGAATATATGATACTAAATAATTTTCTGAGCTACATAGAATTATTTTTATTCTAAACAGTTACAATGAAAATATATATGCGCATATTAAAATAGTTTTAATAATTAAACTATTTTTATTTAAAATAAGTAAATCCTTTTCTTTCTTCCCGAAGGATACAGCAAAATGTATCCTACTATTCAACTCAAAATATAACTTTTAATTTTTCTCTCTATATAGAGGAAATGTTTTTACTTGTTGATAGAATTTTCTATTCATAAGTTTGTTGATGGTAAACACACAAGATTAAAATTTAATTTTTTCTTATGTTTAAAATTTCTAATAAAATGTAGATACAACCTCTGAAATTGGTTTAAAAACAGTTTAGGATTAATATTGAGTACTTTAAACTTAGTATCTTTATAATAAAAAAACACATACTTTTTTTACTTCTATACTTTTTCAATTTCCTTATAAAATTGTAAACGATAGGAACACATTCATCAAGGCTGCTTATCAACATTGCTGAAAAATAAAAACATCATCGAAATATAAATTATTGAATAATTTAAACATTCTAGTAATGTCAACGAAACTAGCATTTTTCATGTAATGTCTAAATTATTGATATTCTCGATTCTAATTTTTCCACTTGTTCGGTAAATATATAGATTGAAAGAAAAATGCAAAAAATAAAAAGTTTTGTGTAAACGATTTTTGTATTAGTCTAAACAATAAGTACTTCAACTTAACAGTTCCTTATTTTGACAAAAGTAAGGAAAACTGCTTCAATGAATTTTCCTTCTAATGATTCAGACGTAAAATATTAAAAAATAAGTGGATTAAGTGTGTATGGATGGTCTCAAGCTCATTCACAGATGCCTTATTATTATTTAAAAGTGTCAAATTTGTAGAAATTTGTAAAAAAAAAAAAAAAAAAAAAAAAAAAGGAACTATTCACAAAACAATTGCCGAGTTGGATTAGAAATCATTGAAAGGAAACAGAAATCTGTTGAAATCTTGCGTAGAAAGAAAAATTGAATTCTTTTTATTTCCTGCTTTAGATTTTATTAAAAAGAAAACCTTTTTTCTCAATATATATATAGTGAGAGGTATTTCTTTGAAGTCCATGGAAATATCATCAGAATTATATCTAAGACACCAAATTTTAATTGAACTAGACTTAACATTTATCAAACGAGCAATGATCCTTTTATTTTCGTCATCCATTCCATCTCTTAGAATTTTATATGTGAGAGGTTGCTTACAGTCAGGTTGATATGCCAAGAATAAGTTACCATGAAAAATTTAAAATCCTTAAGGTATAAATTAGGTAAATTACACTATTAGTTACAAATCTATGAAGGACAAACCGTAAACAGACACTTCAACTAATTATAAAAAGTGTGCAGTTTCTAAAATTCCAGAAGTCACAATTTTTCTAAAACATGATCTAATTTATTTAAAGAAATCTATTATTACTGGATACCATTTTGATCACATACCATCAAAAATTCAAATGGAGAAATATCATTAGCCAGATATTTGTGCTTCAATAAATAACTCTAAGACTCATCAAAATTTCCCTGATTGAAGATCTGAAAAAGAACGCTATCTACCATTTTTTCATCAGAAAACTCATTAATTTAAGAGTAGTAGAATAAAATATATTTTAAGATTGGAATTAAGTATACAAAATAATATCTTCCCAAATCAGTGTCTTAAGCAGAGAATCTTAAATGACTCTGAACTTGAGGTTATAAAAAGACTTTTGTTGGATTAATATGATAGGTTTCTTTCCTATTTTAAAGCACCAAAACTAAAATATGCTATTTTAGAAAATATCATTGTATTAGAAAGAAATATAAGTTCAATTTTACTGCCTGTATTTTTATTTTAAAATTAGCAAATTATAAAAAGGTGCTTAATATACTTTTAACGTAAACTGAAAATTGAGTTTTGTAAATCAACATGGTCACATTTTACGTTAGAAATCTAATAGACTAATCACATGAGGATCTCTACCTTAAAGTGGATTTTAACCACAGAAAATTTCCACATTCGAGAGGAGTAAACCCAAGAAATATTGAGCTGAAGATAAGGTCGTTGACCACTTATTTTCCAGCTGAACAGCTGAGGAACAGATAGCAAATGTTCATTTTTAAATGTATGCATTAAGTTTATCTATAAAAAATTATTTCATTACCACAATGTGTTACTACCTATTCTTTATATCTTCAGCAAAAAACGAATTTATATTTATTTGCTTACTACCCGTAAATAGTTTTTTATTTCATTTATAAAATTATAGCAAAATAAGTATAATATATAAAATTTAAGTATAAAATTAATAAAAGTAACTGCATTAATAGTGACAAATCTCTCTATTCTATTTTAAGACTTTAGGTCTTCTTATCAAAATTATTATACTAAAAATTAATATGATATCTGTTAATTTAAAGTATACTTAAATTTATTAGTAAATTCAACTATTTTACACATAATTCCTTTTATATATAACTTATTTTATTTATAATTAATCAAAAAATTTGTTAAACAAATTTATTCATAAACTTTATGCATCAATTCCTGAATCTATAAATTCCATAAATCAAAATTATTCGTAAATTTTTGTTGTTGAGGCATTTAAATTTAAAAAGGAAAGTAAACTTAATTTACTATAATCTAAATGATTAATAACTTTCTAAAGAACTGAAAATTATTTTAATATTTTTAGACCATAAAATTGAAAATTTTATTTTACACTATAAATTTTTAAATAAAATGTTCCCAAAATATTCATAGTTTTTTTTCTTTAGAGTTGTAATGGAACTTTTTTATAAAACTTCAATATCAACATGAATTACATGACGTAGCAACGAAAGCAATAAAAGAAAACCTATTGATGTGAATTAAATAATTTTTAAAGGAAGCATGCCTAGTATTATTATTTTGTGGACGGTTACATTTAAAACTGATGTTTCGCTCAACACATGTCAGACTGTTTTAAAAATAGGCAGGGAAGTCATTACAGGAAAAAAATTCTCCAAATTCATTTCTTCAAAATTTTAGATGGTTTTGTAGAATAGTGAAATGAATCATATTCTTTCACTGAGACCGAAATGAATGCTATGCGGATAACAATGAAAGGAATTTTGAAATTTATTCCCGGAAATACAGTTTATTTTAGTTCTTATCAGCTGAAGCCTATTAAAGGGAGCCTATAAATACATGTCCCAGGAAGATGGTCTTTATATATTACAATGATTACAAGATTTTTTAACAATTTCAGTGAATCAGACTAAATTCTCACCGAATTTCCTGCTAACGGCTGAAATTACATATATTAACTCGTAATAAATATAAAACTTCGTAAAATCCCAGGGCTGCTTTGCAAAAAAGAGGACTTTCGAAACGCATAATATCCCCCAAAATCATATTTATTTTAAGAATACTGCTGAAATTAAAATTATTTTTTTTGTCAAAAGTATATTTATAATATCTCAACTTTTCTGCACGGAGTAGTTAAGGGAGTTTCTGATTTCTTGCGAGACGTCTACGAAATCAAAGGGGTGATATATGTATAATGGAATTATTTCACACTTCCAGTGGCAACAAGAATTGAATAGCCATCTAGAGATAACCAGAGCTAAAAACTTCTCTCTCATAGTTGAGTTAAACTTACCATGAAGTGTGGTATTGAAATGCTATGTACCAGAATTTAATGTTAATTATTCTATTATGCCTTTATATACAATTATTTTGGTCCTGTGTTATACTTTGAATACTGGGTATTGAACTACATAGTTTTCAGGTCCAGACGGTACTTTTTTTATTTCAAAAACAGTTATGTGCATTTAATTTTCCTTTAACAACTCTTATATATCATTTGAATGCCAAATTTGTTTTTCCTTCTTAAAATAATTCCAACAATGTCATTCGTAAGATGACAAACCACTCGTTTATTTTTATAATTATTTATTAATGCCCATTAAATGTACATTAAGGTACATAAGTACATTACATTACATGAACTTGTTATAAATCATAGAAGCAAGAAAGAGGTTTTGAAACAATGTGGAGTTGAAAGACAATGCAGTCGAAAAAAAGAATACTGGGAATAACTGAAACAATAAAACATTGTGATTCAGCAAACATACAACGTTTATCTGAACTTGTAGTTTGCGGTAGACCATCGTGATTTGATTTGGTTTCAGAATATATATTGGGAAATAGATGTCTAGCAAGTTTACACTGAGTAAAGATTTTTCAATGTGATTTTAAAAGCTATTTCAAGCGCTTCTAGACGGATTATCAAATAAATGTATGCTTCATAACTATAATGATTTAAATCAAATACTAAACCTCCTATTATACATTGTAGTATCCGGACGTTAACACCACTGAATATTATAGAAATATCTTAATTAATGAAAAAGCTGTTTCCACTGAAGCAAAACATAACAAAACTATCAATTGAAGAATGACACAAAATTTAACCCGATGTGAAAAACAAGTCTACAATAGATAATATTTCAAAGAAAAATAATTATAATGATAAAAAAGATAACAATTATTGACAAAGAAACAGCATTTTATACAATTTTATATTTTTACAAGATACTTATATCTTTTATTCCTTATAACTTTTTAAAGAGTATTAAATAAGGATAAATAAGTATTTTAACATGGCTTCAGAAACTTCTGTATTTCCAGAATATTGAAAAATGTTAATAGCCATCTGGCTAAATAAATTTTTAAAAACCGGAAGTAGTTCTCTACATTAAAGACTTTGTAAATGCAATTATGCTGGGAGGAATTGAATTTATAGTTTAAAATATTTAACAAAATGCATGTCAGATAAAAGAACATAATGGATAAAAAAATTAAGACTATTAATTACCATGAAATAGTAGTACAAAAATACATTAACAGCTTACAATTATGAATTTAAATATGTTATCAATATTTATATTTTTGAGAGAATTTAGATTTATATTATAATTTAAACTTTTTTGGGAATTATTAATCTGCTGTTAGTTTATCATTATCAAAGAAAAGACTTTAGATCCTACTGTTTTAAATATATTTTATTAATATCTGCAAATTTACCATGTTATGGATTACTAAGTGTTAAATTAAAATATCATCTTGAGGTGAAATTCGATAGATAGTGGGGTGAGCAAACAAAATAATTGATGCCAAAATTTTAAAATAAACCATTTATTTAATGATGAAAGCTCCGCTCAGTTATAAAATGCTGTGTAATATTAAATTATTTCAAATATAACCATTTTAAATGCTCAAAACTAATGTGGTTGTAAAATAAAATAGAGTTCATATTCAAAATTTAAACAAATGATTTTAGATCAAAATTCAGATTACGAATTTGAAGATAGATGAATGAAATAAAAATGTAAATGACTAGACTTTAAATGAAAATGTATGTAACTATTTTGAAGTATTCAAATTTCTACATTTAATAATGATGTGATGATAATTTCAATTTAGCAATGTTACTGAATTTTAAATCAAGTATGCAACACCAAAGCCACATAGTAGGTTAAAAAAATATAATTTGAAAGTTTGAAAATTTAAAAATAAGAAAAACCAACACATCAATTAGGTAAAAAGATTCTAATTATATTCGTTTAAAAAATGAAGAAATCATGACAAATAATTGTTGCTTAATTGCCAAATATTTCTAGTTTAATAATTAAAAATAAAGTAATGTCAAGGAAGATTAATGAATAAACTGAAAGCGTTGTTAGAAGTCATAAAGTATGTCTTCAATAATCATTTAAAAAATACTTTCTTAACTCTTTCTGTACAGTTTTCAAAAGCGATAGAAGAATTACTTGAAAGTCTAGAAAAGAGTGGATATAACCTAAAAAATGCTAAAAATTAATAAGAACTAGTAATCTTAATTAGAAGAAAATATTTGCTAACAGAAAACCAAATCACCTAGAACCAAGAATATTGAATAACGAATCATGCATAGTTCAGCAAATTTTGATTCATAAAATAATAAAATCTATACTTGATTAAAATATCATTCATGAATTATTAAATACTAGGGTTATTATCATATTTAGCAGATGGAAATACGCTTTCGTGGATGAATCAGATAAATTTGAACATACTAATAATGCTATTGATTAATATACCTGTACATTGATTGTGTATAAGATGTTAGACAAATTTTGATGTTTAACAATTCATAAAATAAAGGAGGTATAAAAAACTTGTAGCAGTTAAACATAGAATAAATATAATTTCATTAATAGGGAACATTGCCTTAAGAAATTTTGTTTTCCTATTTGAGTATTATTTCCTTTGTAGACATCGTCTTTCTGTGTTATTACTTAAATACTTTTTTAGTTTCTTTTGTAAGCATCGCCTTATATATTGCTATCTTATCTCTTTTGTATATGCCAATATTAGTATACTATAATTTGTTTACTATTAATTGTTCATTTGATGTTTCCTTTAATATTATGCTTTATTCATTCGAAAATAGAGAAGAAAGAAAACACTTGTTAGTGTACTATCTTTTGTTATTCTTTGAAGGACCGTTTCTCAGAAAGATGTATCAAGCTAGTATATACTCAATTTAGTGGCTATCCACATCACCTGATATGATGACAATGGACATTTCCTATGGGGGTTTCGTAAATGACATTGACCGTAGGGGAAAGTATCAAATGTTGAAGACTTGCAAGCCAGTTTCAATCACAATAGTTTCTATGGATGCCATAGAGAATCCCTGGTGTCAAATTGGCGTGTATCTTGATATTATCTGTGCTATAGACCATGCACATGGGAAAGTCCATCGGCAAAGGCAATAAAACTTGTTGGATCTATCTCATATTAGTGTTACTAATTTAAATTTATTTCCATTATTTCAGGAATTATTCAACATCAAAATGTGTCCAACATTTTGTAGATATCTCAAATTTAAAAGTGTTTAAATATAGTTTGAATAAATGGGACTTTTAAAGGATTGATTCATTTTTCAACAAAACTATAATTATAAACGTATTTGAAATATCATCGTATGATAAAATTTGAACAATTGAATTTGATCATTTTATAACATTCTAAATCATCTCAAAAAACATAATTCAATTTATTAAAATTAAAATATTTTGTGAATAAGTATGAAGATATTATAGCACACACACACATGTGTGTGTATATATATATATGTATATGTTTTAAGAATATATATGTAGAAGGATTATATACATTTCAGTAATTTCCTAAATAAAATAGCAATAAAAGATTGCAAAAATTAATCCCTATATTAATTTTAAAAAGAAGGAACAATTGATTCCTTTAAAAAATTGGCCTTTTATAAACTTACTTCTTTCATAAAAAATAAAAGTTGTTTCAATAGAATGGCGGATTATCGGGATTAATATATATTTATATCTCTTATTAGATATTTTTATAAATTTATTAAATCATCTTTTTTGTATAATTTTTTAATGTATAAATACTAAGCACTTATTATTTAAAATAGTATTTCGCTTTGATTTTTTGTATATATGTCATGCTAAAATGCCGGGTAAGATATTCTACACTCTAAAAAAAACACTGTTATTTTACAGCAAAAAGTGCTGGCAATTTGGGCGCCAGTATAATCTGCTGTAAATTTACAGTGTATCTGTAAAATGTTTTCAGCATTTAACTGTAATTTTTACAGCATATTTTGCTGTAATTTTTACAGTACTTTTTGGTGTAATTTTTACAGCATTTTTTTGTGTAATTTTTACAGCACTTTTTACTATACATTTTACTTCAACCTTTCCAGAGCCTACTTTAAAACCTATTGCTATTTACAGCTATCATCAAGATTTCATAATTTTATTTTTTATTTTCATTATCCCCAAAACTATGTTTCAGTTCTCATAAAACATTTATTTAGGAGTTCATTTTTATGTAAGATAATTTTTGAAAGAAATGTAGATTATTTTTCTCATGACAAGAAAATGCAATTCATCCCTTTTCTCATTAAATAAGTGCATTCATGTCCTCTTGAAACTCTTAATATATTATGGATACAGAAAGATTTATATTATAACATAATTATTTTAAAAACCTTTTTATTTAACTATTTTTTAGAATCAAGAAATTTAAAATAATATACTTTCATTTTACAAATATTTTTTGCATATGCAATTTGATAAATATTTAAAGATAAATGTATAATGAACCCAGACACAATGTTTAATTACTATGATTTTTATTTAAATGATTTCCAATTGAAATATATAAGATATTTCTTTCATATTCTATCAAATGTTAATATATTTAATGTTTAAATACAAAACCCCTTTCTGCTTTTTGACCAATTTTATTGAACTTCTAGTTGAATTGAAATTCATTGAAACGTATCATTGTTATATTTTTATTTTAACTGAGAGTATAAAATACACAATAGCTAACTTTCTTATTATGTAAGCAATTTAACAAATATTAATGATTGAAATATGAAGCAATTTGTAATTCAATATAAGTAGCATAGAGAATATAAATGTTACATTGCAGAGGATATCATTTTTCAGAACATTCTGTTATTAATTATTTAACTTTCAATACCATACACGATGATTAATTATTTAGACTTTTTACCCCAAAATCGCAATTTTAAATGTAGGTTGATCTTTTTATAATGAATTTTTAAGAAATAAAGAAAGAATAATTATATTGAATAAGATATAAAATGAAACATAAAATCAAGTTTTGATTTACCTACGATTTTATAGATTAAGGATTGAATAAAACCTTCAAAAAATTCAATTTTACTAAAAATAAGAAAGGCAATTAGTTAACTATATTATTATCATAATTTTCAGTAATACTGTACAGACAATAAAAGTTAACTTTTTGATATTATTTAGATTTTTCTTTCTTTTTTTTTTAACTTTTTTCCATTTTAATAAAAGCAAGTAAAAATTCTGAGGAAATAAAGAGTTTCTATTTAATAATTGACATCACACAAACAATAGCAAAAAACTTTATTTGCTTATTTATCCTACATTTTAATCAAAACCATTCAAAATTAGACAATTTATTTAAAAGAGATAATACGCGTGCTTGAACACCATCTTTGACAGATTTTTTGGTTTGGTCCCTCGAGAGGGGTTAATGTTGAATAAGCACCTGAAGTACAAAAAATAGAAATTAGACACATGAACAGCTAAATTAAAATTAAATATCATTAAGATTTCCTAAAATTGTTTAGTTTTCTTCAGAATTGGTGCCTTTCAAAAACAGACAAATTTATTTTTAAAACAATTAAGAAATAATTTGGTATAATATGAAGCAGTTTCATGAAATATAAATTATTATGATATCATTAAAATGTATCTAAATAAAAATACACCTTTGAATGAATTCCATTGTTCCAGATAGTTCTTCCAGATATGTGATATTAAATACATATAAAATTATTCAAATCTTCATTTACTACATTTCCATCAATTAATATAATATATTTTGTTGATGAAAATATATCACAACCTAGAAATAATAAATTTAAAATAAATGTATTTGTAATGCATGTTTAAATAACTGTACTTGCATCTTGTAATTATTTTCAAGTAATAAATAAAATTAAATCTCTAAAGAAAGTGAAAATATGTAGAAAGTCAAAAGAATTATATGTCATATCTTTCACAAATCGTATATGAATCATTATTTAAATTATCTAAATCATGTTTTAATTCTGAGAAAGAAATTGAAAAAATATTTGAATCATCGAGTGTTTCTAAATATAAGAATACCATGTGTTGTTTTAAATTAACTTATATTTTGTATAATATAATACGTTTTACAAAATACATAGAATAGCTTCTGCAATGATTAATTTAATAAAACAAATTATCATAATTTTGTGCATCAGTGTTTGATAACTTAAATATCCTTTTCGTATATTTCCATATTTATAGCACAAATTTAAAATTTTATAAGTAGAGCGACTGACGTAATGGTCATAACAACAAGCCATTGAACACTAAATAAAACTGTTTTAAATGAAATAACAATTGCTAAATGCATTTATTAGCTCGTAATTCTTTATTCTAAAAATATTTTCTTTTCTTCATTCAATACAGCGTAATAGATAGCTAAAAAGCTGAAAATAAATTATATAACATTTAAAAACACTTTGCATTTTGGCTTCTCTTGTAAGACATCACAATGAAGGAAACGGAAAAACTTTAAAAAATTCACCACACAACAGATTTGCTTGCAAAAATTTAACATCTATTCCAGTTTTCAAATGTGCCTGGAGTTGACATCAGAAGACTTTAGCCAGCATAGTACTATTATTAATAGTTATTATGCGATTTTTCTATAAAACTTTCTTTACAAATCTTACACCTCCTTTGTAATTTTTTAATCTCCAAAAACATCTACATATTTCAAAATTTTTATTTTTTAAAAAAATTGCAACTATGTTAGAAGGTAACATTTAATGTGCACTATGTTTACTATAATACTAAATTACCAAACGTATACAATAGTATTAGAAAAAATGTTGAGCACAACATATTTTAAATAAATTAGGCAAAAACAAATTAGAAAGCTTTCACTCATGTACTTCTGTTTCTTAATTATAGTTCTTTTTTCTATAGTTTTTTTTATTCTATTAATTTAACATGTTTAATAAAAGAATGAAAAAAAATTAAAACATATAATTCTATTTCTTTAGAAATTAAAATTCGATAATCAAGTAATTTTTATAACAATCAAAAAGCTTTAATAAAATATTATTATAATTTTTAAGAAGTTTTCATGATTAAAATATCAATCAGCTATATTAACAAACTAGTACAAAACATTCTAAATTTTAATAAACTAGTAAAAATATATTGACACTTTATTCAAACTCCTTTGTATAAATTAAGCTTAGAATTTTCTGAAATATTCAATCAAATTTATACGAATTTATATCAATAAAAATAAACTAATAGTTTGTATTATAAACAATAAGAAAATTGTACTTTACCTTATATTTGGTGATTCAGTTACAAGGGAAATTCAAACCTTTCAAAATTCTAAACACAAGCAACATACAGTGGGTAAAAAATGTTTCCGTACGGTCACTAAATTTAAGAATAAATTAATATAATTTGTAAAGTATTTCATTTTTCCTTTAAATACTGCCTATATGTGTTTAGTACAAGTCTACAGTAAGCAATTTTTATAAATTTTCATTTGTACAAAACGAGAAAACCATATTATTTTCAATATCTATAGTAAATTTAAAAAGCTTCCGTACGCGTTATGCAAATTCTTTCTGACGTGTTTAAAACAGGACCTCAGTAAATCATTGACATTAGAAAGATAATCACTGATAAGGAAACAACATATCGACAGATGTTGAGTTCAAGCTTCTTTCTTGTTATCTCAAAATGAAAGTTCCAAGAACTATTCGGGAATTAGTGATTAAATTACGAAAAGATGGATTATCCATGAAAAGGATTAGTGAACTGACTAAAAAATCGAAGTCTACTGTGAAGTAAATCATTGAAACATATCGTGAACTTCATTCATTTGATGATAAAGATCTATCCGGGAGGGGAGACCGTCAAAATTAAATCGCGTGCATAAAAGAAACATCATTCGCCAAGTCCAAGAGAATCCACGAATTAGTGCACCGAAGTTAGCAGCTGATTTAATGGTTAGCTAAAACATTAAAGTCTCAACTCAAACCATGAGAAATGTCATTAAAAAAAGTGGTTATCATGGACATGCGGCCGGGAAGAAACCCTTTATAAGTTTGCATAACAGGAAAAAGCACCTCGAGTTTTCAAAGTAGCATGTAAGAAAGCCATTATCTTTTATGGAATCCATTCTTTTTTAGCGATGAATCAAATTTTAAAATTTATGAGTCAGATAGCCGAGTTATGGTGTGGAGAAAACCAAATCAACAAATACTAACTAAGAACTTATGAGGAACTGTGAAGCACGGTGGTGGCGGTGTGGGGGTGTATGAGTGCTTCTGGAGTAAAAAACTTGCAATTCGTCGAAGGAACTATGAATCGATCTGGATATTCTTAAACAAAATATGTTATCCAGCGCGAGGAAACTCTCTTGGAACAGGATTTACTTTTCAGCAGGACAACGATCCTAAACACACCTCTAAGATTTGCCAA
>JAPDSC010033260.1:156406-173865 GCA_026290005.1 Latrodectus geometricus
TTGGTTCCTGTTTAAAAAGTCCCATTGTATGAAGGTGTTTCCTGAAATTATAGTGCCCAGTAATGAAGCCTACAATTGCTTGAGTCTTCAATCTTGGGAGTCTGTGCTTTGATTTAAAATAATTTTAGATAATTATTTGAATCACTTTCATTTAAAGAAACGGAGATCATGTCTTTTGTCTATGTTCATCATATGCATTGCATTATATATTATGTATTGTAGTATATATTATTGGCGGTAGTAACTTTTATGCTGAACTTCAGCAAATCAGTTGACTTTTCCCGAACTGAGTGCATTTATAAATGAATGTGTTAAGTGAATCATTTGGTCTAATATTTAATATTGATGATTAGGACTTTTGAATAAAAGCATTGTCATGCACATTGTTAAATTTTTCCTAGAAACCGTATAAAACTTAAGAACCATAAGACTTACAGTAATTGAGAATTATGTGTAAAAATTACATGTTTAAAAATGTTTATATTTTTAAATTAATTTATTATTTCCTTTACATTTGGTCAGGTTTTTTCCAAATTATTAGAAGATAACCCAAATGTTGTGGACAAAGTGCATGTCATTGCAGGAGAATTAACACAACCTAACTTGGGAATAAGTGAAAATGATCTTCTAGAACTTGCTCAGAATGTATCCATCGTATTTCACTGTGCCGCAATAGTGAGTTTTCTCAAGAACGTGAGGTAAGAAAGTTTTTAGACTAAAATTAATTCGATGAGTTTATTTTATTTTCATTACTTGTTGATGGAAAAGGAATATTTATTTATTAGTGCATCAAAAAATAAAACACTGATTACCTAAAATTAAAGAAAAATCACCAAAAATGTTATTAACTCTCCCAAAAATGAGCCAATCTCAATGGAATTTGAGTATATTACTTAGTAAAAAGAGCTGAACAATATGACATTATACAAGTTTATAGCACTGCTCTTAGAATACGTCATTGGCGAGGAACATAAAAATATATATCCCAGAGCAAGATGTCAATTATCGCTACAAGTCTGAGATTAGAAATCTGGTACAACGAAATCGTAACAATGGTCTCCAGGTATCATTTGAATAAACAATTTCAATGGTGAGCTATTGGGAGACTAGAAGCAGGACAAAGTCAGATAGAAGTGGCTAGATGGTTAAATGTGATTCCGTGTGTGACTCATAGGCTTTGACAACAAATTTTAATCAGAACGAATTCGGCCTCCAGGAGGTTCACCCAACGACGGCCACATTCTACCACGACAGCCGATAACTGATATGTGTTTATGCACACGAAAGAATAGAACGCAACTTCGGTTGAATTCAGATACCTCTTCGCTGTAAGTTCCGAAAGGTTGGTATCCAGATCAACCGTGAGTCAAAAGCTTTACGAACGATCCCTTTATGCGAGGAGATTTGCCACTGAGGTCACGTCATAGGGTGGAATGTTTGCAATAAGTACGATAACATGCCCACTTGAAGTGGAATAATAGAGGGATTTTCTCTTTACTGATGAGTTCAGGTTTAGCATCAAAAGTGATTATAGACGCATTTTTATCTGGAGACTCATTTTCATCCATCAAACACCCGTGAAAGAGATGCATGCGGATCATGCAGCGTCTGTGTTTGTGGTTGCATCTGCTTGGATGGACTTACAGACCTTCATATCTTTTCCCATTTAAATGTTAATGCTCACACCTATAGAAAGGACATCTTGGATGCTTATATGCGCCCTTATGTCGATCAATAGTTAATGCTTATGTGTCACAGGATGATAATGTGAGACCATACAGGCTTCGCATAGTGGATGCTTATCTTTAGAAGGAAAAAATGAGTGCATGTTGTCGTTAGTTTGATTCAATTGTCCTTAAGTCATTCGAGTTTGGGATGCTCTAGAACGATATGTAGGTGCTCTCAATTCCCCTTCTAGGACCTTAGCCAAGTTTACGTGTGCTTTGGAAAAACAATGGCTCACAATTCCTACACAATTAGTAGACCGTACCGTTGAGAACTTCAGTCACCGGTGCATGTATTGCATTGCTTCTCTGGGTAAACTCAAGGTACTTTTCCTATATCAAACTTACACCTCTCATTTGTTCATTGTATTCTTCATAACTGTCAATTTTTATAGCACTATAATTATCTGGTGATTTTTTATACTATTTTGTAACTTCCTATGTGTTGTATTATGTGTATACATTTCATTAAATTCTATGCATCATTTTTTTTTTTGCGTTTTCACCATTTTTATTCTTTTTCCTTAATTAATGATAACTTGTGTATATAATTTTCATGAGCACAAAAAGCGTGAAATTTATTGGTACATTTATTTATCCCAAAAATTGTTTAATGTCGCTCTAGGAAAATCTAAAGAATTCAATATTCGTCAAATCAAATAACTATCTATTAATCAAACTACGATAAGTTTTGGGGTGAGAATGGGAAGTGAAGCATATAATATTAAGTCACTATTTAGTCAGTTGATAACAATTCAAAATCACTAAATAGTGTCAACATATACGTATTTGAGAGATTTTTCGACATGTCATCAATACAACTCCATTAACACATGTGTAATTTTGATATCATATCAAAAATAACTGTATAATATCGTAACCGTATAAGTACTTCCAATAACAAGTAAATACATGAATACAATTACTTTTCAAATTGTAAGTAGCATTAGGGTTTGTTGTTCTCTATCAGTCAAGATAAGAAAAAATATATTTAAAGTATGTTGGCGCAATAATCATAGACTATCAGAATAATGTTCGATGTACTCCCATTTCTCCAAACCTCGTTACTTTATACCAATGTGTATTGAATGTACCACTAACAACCCGAAACCATTAGGTTTAACGGTTTTGTGCCTTACAATCATCATTACATTTGGACGTCAGTCATGTAAGGGCATGAGAATCTGCATACCATTCGATATGAAAGTCAGCAACCCATCGATTCAAAATTCGCAAGTCAATCGGTGGATTTCCATATTATATATTCGCATGGAATTTGTTCTTAGAAACTTCAGATATGTATACGGCCATCAGAATAGCTCATGCCAAAACCAGCATTCATCTCAAAAGTCAAAAATTTGCTTTTCTTTAATCCAGCTTTATCTTTGAGTATACCAGTATCACCGCCTATTACTATGCTTCCTTATGGTGACCCGTTTGGTTAAAGGATCATTCTTAAAATTAAAAAGCAGCGTATTCGAATGCCTACTTAACCGAAGATTCATGATCGTCATTAATAGTGACTAAGGCATAGTAAGTTGATCCTAGTTGCAATGTCTTCCAAGTGAAATAACATTTCGGCGGGTGACAAATCAATTATTGGGATTGTTCTCTTTGTTCCTGATTCTAAATTATGAAGACTTCCATCCGGATTTTTCCACCTTACTGATAGAACCTTACTCTAAGCTATGTAAAGGGAAGTATGTTAGTACAATGATTATGTTGCATTAACATGGGACCTGAAGTAATGGTTGGTGAGCTAACAATGAGTGTTTCTCCAAATGTCGTTGGATTACAGCAGAGTATACGGAAGGTGCTGCAAACAAAACATTTTCCTGATTAATAATACGGTATGTGGTTCAATGGTTTCGTACCTTACAATTATCAAGCCATTTAGATGCCAGCCATGAAAGGGGAATGAGAATCTTTGTTATATTCAACGTGTACTTCAATAGTTCTCCATATTTGCATGACACTTGTTGGATATTCATAAATATGAGTAATAATATTACTAACGATGATCCACACTCTCTAGAATCAGTGATTCTTGATTTAGCGTATTAGAACATTTACTGGTAAACATTTCTCCTTTTTGTTAATTGCATTAGTCAATATTCTGAGACATTTTCAACCTTATAAAGAAACTTCTGAATGAAAAAAATCCACAATACAAGTTTCTTCTATGTAGTGTTTGAGATGACATTTACTCTCTTGCATAGTTCGAATGTACTATTATGCTAGTCATTTACGTATTCAAAACTCTTCTTCTTTCACATGGTTTTGATGTTCATAAAATCCTTTCTACTTGTTGCAATTTTTATAGCCCAGGAATATATTTTTTACACTGTATTTGCGTTATTGAGGTTGCACTGTATTTGTCTAATTGTACAACATGTATGTGGTCAATTGTCTTGATTTTGGGATCAAATGAATCTCACATCTCTAAATCATCATGTGTATTAAATTTCATTTCAATCCTATGCTCCTTTCTCAGTACGCTATTTCTATAATGTTTCTGAGTGTATAAACAAACTAGTTTGGGTGAAGGAGAAATTTGTGATATCATTTATTTGAAAAGCATACATGAAATATTTAACGAAATTTGATGCAAATTTTTCGAAATACATTTTAATGTTGAAATTTATTTCTGTACTTAAGATTCCTTAAAAATATTTTGTCTTTTAATAAGCATTATTTTAGTAGTGTTATAAACATGTTGAAAAATTTAACTACAATAAATGTTAAAGAGAATAAATATTGAAAAAATTAAAAATGAAATGTATGTGACATTTATCAAAATATTAGAAAAACTGCATATTTTGAAGAAATTTCTATCTTACAGAAAGTCAAAGCACAAGAATAAATGTTGCAAAACAGCAATAAAGTACTAGGAAAATAACAAGAATAAAATGTTGATTCCTATTCAATTTATGAAATAATAAGATAAGAAGTATTTAAAAAAATATAATTATGTATTTATTGTGATATTGACATTGTCAAAACAATCAATTTTTACATGTCATTGACTTCGTTTGCACATCTAGATGCATAAATGATATGTATTATTGAATGCAATGGAACAGGAAAAATGATTGTTATTGTATGTAGCACTAATGAGGAAATAATTATAAGATATAATTAAAGTAATTACTTAAAATATTGCATTATTGAGGTAAATCTCTTTATACGCAATTTCTTCAATATCTATTTATAGTTTGATTATATTTATATAGATACTTTTTATTAGAAATTTTGAACTTAATTATAAAAATCCTATTAAGTTATCCATTGAAATTTTGTACGGATTCGAAATGAGTGTGACAGAACTGAATGAATGAACTTTATATCAAAATATTAGTATTTGTCTAAAGAATAGAGTATACAGAAATTAGAATCCTCTGACTGAAAGAAGGAGTAATTATTTTAACTTAGTTGATTAAGTGGATTAAATACATTCTTTTACAGACTTTTTTTAATGAATACTTACAAATCAATCAGGATGTTTGTAACATTCCATTATTTTTGATTAAAATGATGGAATGTTAAGTGAATGTTAAATTAAAATAAGAAAAGGAAAGTGTGTGTGTGTGTGAGTATTTCGAGCACATTGTTTACATATTAATTATTAACATATCAATTGCAGTTAAAATCTGATTTATTCAATTTTTCTTCTAAAATGTTTTTAATTTTTAAAAAGGATTTATTAAACTGCAGTATTTTGAACACAAAAATTTATATACTTCACACTCAGCTTCTTGTTAAAGGTATTTTAGAATTTTTAAATAATTTGCTCATAGACATTTCAATATTTTCTTACAATTCATATTAAGTTATTATTATAATTTTTGTGTTATAAAAATAAAAAAAAAACAATGGAAAAATATTAATTTTCTATTACTAGATATTGAACAAAGTAAATATGCATAATAAAATATATGTATAATAAAGTAAATAGTATTAAAGACTGCTTTACTTCATATAGAGCTAATGAATTATTATTTATAGGTTTACAGCAAACCAAAATTGTATCGGAACGAGCAACGTCATAAGTTTCTGCAGGAAACTAAATAAGTTAGATGTAAGAAATATATTTTGTTTGAATATTCAAAGTAAACTTATGATGTATTACGTACTTCAGTATTATGTGTGTTCAGGACTGATTCTAATTTCCATTTTTAGGTTTTAGTTTACACTTCAACAGCGTATTCAAATTCCAACCGTGAAAAACATATTGAAGAAACAATTTACAGACTACCATTTCCCGCACCAAGGTTTTTGAATGAATTGAAGTAAGATATTTAGTTTGTGTATTTTAAAAAGATGCTGCGTTAAAATTTTAATATTTTACTTATTATGTGAAATGTATTATACATAACTTAGAATATAGCATAATATATCTAGAAATATATAGTTCGATTAGATATTTTAAGTATAAAATGAAATTTGTGTCTAGAAATATCTAATTGAATTATGTTTGACTTATGAAACAAAAAATAATAATTGTAAAACCTGGGGATAAAAATTTATAAATTATTGTTTTTTTATATTCTAATGTTTAAAAATTAAATATTTGTGAATAAGTATTTCAAAAAGTAATATAACTGAAATGAGATCAGTTTGAAAAGTATTTTCACTTTAAAAATTAGATTTTGGAGACTTAATTTTATTATTTAAATTTTAAATCTATACTATAATTAGGTAGATTTTGAAAAAAATACTTTTTTCTTTTTCCAAATGTAGGATGATTATAGGGAAAGTAAAATAAGTTTTAATAAATGATATTTTTTAAGCAGTTAGTCTCATTTTGTTTCTTAATGCAGCTTGCTTAGAAACCCCAACCAACCAACTAACGTTTTATCTTTATGATTTGTATTTATTTATTATTGATTTCATACAGCCTCTGTGTTGGAGATATTAATAAGTACTTTTAAACTAACATATAATAAAAAAACTATTTGATTGTTTAAATATTGTTTATCGATTCCTTGAAACTTAATAATTTGTTCTCATGTCTAATTAATTTTGTTAATTGGGTTGTTAAATTATGTACAATATATGTTATTTCTAAACATTTTTGCTAAAATAATTCTCAAGAAGTTAATTTCAAAAGCTAAAATTATTATTATTATTTAATGGAAATTAAGCAATCCATTATTACCGGCACTTAAAATTTAATGAAAAAAAAAAAAGATGATTGAAAAATAATTTTAATAGATTTTCAATTTCCAATATTTATAGTGAACTTTAAGAATATATTACTTTAATGCAAAAAGTAATTCATTTTTTTCCAATAATTATCATCTAATTTAATATTTCTTTCAGACCATTTGGTTTTATATGTTCAGATGTTTTACTCGTATTATTTGTCTTATTTATTAAATTCTGAAAATTCATATATACAAATGAACTACAAAATGCTCTTAAGAAACATTTCACAGAATTGATTTTATCAACTGAAGTAATTCATATCCACTGTGTTAAAAGAAAAATAAATGCACATACGTTCTTTTAACAATTTGTTATCAAAATTTATTCAGTTAAGATGAATGCCATATTGTTTTCTTATTTTTACACGAAACTGTTGTACAAAATAAATTTTGTAACTAAATTTCAAATATTTAACAAAGAAATAATGACTTGAAATGAAATTATTTTTTAAATTAATAGGCCAAGTGATAATATTTGAATAAAATAAATTATAAGCACATATTTATTATTAATATTTATTACAGATGTATACTTCATTATTATAATTATTAAATTTACATTTTTGTATTTATGTATTGTATTTTTTATGTTATATATACTGTGTATCTAATTATGAACGTTTTTAAAGGAGATGAGCCACATATTTGACTAACATTTTATTAAAAACTATAAAAATATAAATACAAAATTTTCATTTTGGCTTGAAATAGAATATGTATCAGATAACATATTATTTTATTTTAAAAAATGTCATCTGTCATAAAATTATTTCTCCTTATTCTTTTAGAAGATGAAATGTTGATAAATATATTTTATAATCCTAGTTATTTTACATATGATGAATGCGTACAAAATCAGAATATGATAACTTAGTTTCAAATTTACTAAGTATTAACTTGAATTTGAATTTTAGAAATGGTCAAGATGGTGAATTTGAAAAACTGATTGCTATGTGTAAACCTGACTGGCCCAATAATTATACATTCAGTAAATGTTTGGCAGAAAACGTAATTCTTGATATGGCAGGAGACCTACCTGTAGCAATTATTCGTCCATCCATAATCTGTCCTACTTGGAAAGAGCCATTGCGTGTAAGTATGTTAATGTCAAACAAATGCTCAAAATTATATGTCAATATATATTTTTAATGGATCTAATTTTTCCTTGAGAATGTGACTTAAATCAACTTTGCTTGTTTACACAAAGAAAAAACGCAAAAGTACTTTTATTTTTAAAAATATTATTGCAAGCAATTTTTTGAATATGTCAATTTAATAAATAATAAAATTTTGATTTTAGTTAAATGTATGATGCAATGAAAATTATTATAAATGAAACAACTGAATGCTTAAATTCTCGAATATTTGTTAAGGATGCAAACCCTTGAACTTCGGACTCCTTTTCCAAGATATTTTTTGAATCTTTAATAAAAAAAATAATTAAAAAAAGAATTTTTCACTTACATCCATTTCAATTATAATTTATTATGATTTAAGGTGTATCATTATTTTTCGTAATCCAATAATAATGTAATTAATTTTATAATTATTCCTCAATGAAATATATTTTCATAAATATATTTTAAATACAAATATTTATTGAATAATTGATCCACAAATTGCACTACTCTTCATGAAAAAGTTACTAATTAAAGAATGAATGACTTCTATTTAGAATTTTGTTGGAAAAAAAAACAATAATTTTTGATTACTGAATTCTATTCGAATTCATTTCAGAATTTATTCAATTTGGCAATAATTCATTCCTCAATAATGGAGTTTAATCTTTAGTTTTCACTTTCAAAGGATGAAAATTAATTTTGACCTTACAATTCAGTACTTAAAATTCTATAGAAAAATTTTAATTTTTTAATCTTTCTTTTTAAGTTTTGTAAGAATTTTTAAAACAATTTACTGATATTAACCTATAATTAAAATAATTTCTTAATTCTATTTGTCTGTAAATGTTGCTTTCCATTTTATTCGAATTAGATAATGTCAAATATTTTTGAGTTCTCGAATGCATTAGGATTTGATAAAATTTACGATTTGCTTATGCTTTCTTTTTTTATATACAAGTTTTATGAAATAATTTGGTAATTATTTTTTAATGATAAACTTGTGAACCGAAGCATAAACACAAACATTCATACATGGATGATCATTAAAGAGTTATTGAGAAAATGTTTTATGAGGGGAATTGTTGAAACACTTCAAACACTTTGGGCCATTTTAAAATGTTTGATTCCATGTTATATGCAGAGATTTTAGTTATGTAATTTAAACTTGTAGTAAAATATGCGCAATACATAATAGAATCTGTCTTGGCAGATACTCCTTCAAATTAAACGGTGATAAATGCAGAAAAAATAAGGAGAAACTTCTTGACAGTCTTATGAAATCTGAATTGAAAACAAACTATATGACTTGCTTTGAAAAACATATATTAATGATAATGTAAACATATTGTTAATAAAAAACATAATACTGTTTTACTTAAGTTCGGAAGGAACAGAACTGAAGTGAAATAGTATCAAGATAGTTCTTCAATGCGAAATGTCCTGGTATCGATACCACAGTCACTTTTGAACAATAAGAATACACCTTAAAACTAAACTCAGTGGTACGACATCTCATGTGGAAGGCTGAAGCCTACAATGACCATTTTTGTTTTCATGACCGAGGACCAAAGGATCCGAAGCATGTGTCTTTGTCAGGAAGTCAACTTAACATGAAACCCCCGAATAATTTGTTCCCGAACATGCTTGGCACTCAGTTTTATTGGCCCACTGAAGGAATAAAAGGCTAAGTCAACCTTCCCCAGCCCGAGAATTAAACTGTGGACAAGATTATTCAATACTGCATGATTTTTAACGAAATGAATGTTATGACAAAAGTTAACAGAATTTACACGTCTTATAAATAAGATACTGACAACAACGTTACCCATAGGAACAGACATTGGTATTAGAAAGTTTCTTCCATATTTATAAGATTTAACAGAAAAATTGAACAGTATCAAAACATATTAGCATGAAATTTTTCTTGATAATGGAATCAAAGATTCATACAAGACCGATAATAATCACAGTAGCTTGCTGACAATGCGAGAGAGATTTGCTTATCTCCCTTACGGAATGGAAAAACTATTACGTTCACATCAACATCTACTCCATTAGTAACTTAAAGTTTTTTACACTTTTAAAGGGATTAATGCAAAAATTTGAAATAATTCCATTTAAAATCGATAGTTGAAGCAAAAATTTCTTTTAAAAATAAAGTAATAGCTTCTAAAACCTCTTAATAATATTCTAAATGATTGTCACAATAATGTATTTGAGTTGTTTACATTCTTTAGTGACTTGATATCTTTAGAAAATCGAATACATAAGAAATATTAAATAACAATTATAGTTTTTTCTGATGATTGTTAATTTTTTTTTAATTACTTACAGTGGCTTAGCATAAATTTCCTGAAAAAGACATTAGTCTTTTAATTGAATTCATGTGATGCAGAATATCTAGAATATCTATTTTCCACTCTATACAGAGAATTTCCGCATACAGTAAAGTGACAGCATTTATTAGCGATCATTTTATTACCAATTAAAGAAACAAAATTTTATTTCTTAATGTCTGTTTTTGTTTCAATATTCATCATTTGTTCTACCAAAATACAATATATCAATATTTAACCCGTTACCGCCCAGTGATCTATTTACAGATCACTTCCCACTTAAAACTCCCAGTGAAAACGATATCTTTTAATCATTTCGTATTGACATTTACTTGTTTCCTTACACATATGGCTGCACCCCCATATGAGATTTGAAGCATTCTTTCCAACAGCTAGTATCCAATTTTCGCCATTTTGAAGTTTGATTGTGCAATTTTCAATTTTGTATCCAACTGAAAAAAATTAAAAATAAGTTATACTTTTTATGTGTTTTACATTTTCTATACCTCTTTAAGTGTTCGGGTTTTTTTATATTGGAAAAATAATTGTTTTTATTATTAAAATGTAAGTTTAAACATGCTGATCTATAAATAAATCGCTGGGAGTTAGTAGTAGCTAATATCATTTTAGCCCTATTTCATTTCTTTCAAAATTTCTCAGCATAAAGTGTTTCACACCACCGAAAAAGCATTAAAATATATGTTTTCTTAGGAAATAGAGTCTGATATAACTGCTTTACCGTCTGATGTGGATGAGTTAATTCCTAAAACTCCAAAAGAACGACTTGGAACACGAGTGGTGAAAAAAATGTTATAAACTATTGAGCTAGTTGTAGCTCATTTTACTATCAGTAACTGATCCTAACAGCCACATCATTTTTGACAATTTTTTCAATTTTTATGATCTGCTGGTTGGAATATGTTCTGTTCTATTTTAATTTTGAGTATTAATATTTAAGAAAAAAAAAAATAGAATTTTTTTGTGCACAACTAAGAAATAATGAAAATGCTTTAAATTTATAAATATTATTAACATGTCATAGGAGAGGCTTTGCTATGTAATTCAGTTTGGATTTAAATCATGTAAATGATGAATAGTATTTAGAGGAATAGCATCCGTTATTCATGGAAATATTGAGAAAATTCCAAAAAAGATTCAGGTCTAGGATATCGATTATGAGGGAATGTCCTGAAATAAAAGATAACGATCCCATCATATTGAGATCTCGAGACTATGTTGCTCAATGTGGATATTCAACTTTACCCTTGGTTTACTAAATCATGATTAAAAAAGAATTGCAATATAAATAGGAAGTCATGCCGCAGTATTTTTTAAAATAGTCATTTAAGATTTCCCTATACTTTTCCCTAGTAATCCTTTCTTTGAAGGACATGATTAGACCAGCTAGAAATCATGGATATCGATAGTATGACATATATACCTCTATGTTTTTCATTTGTAAAGAAATCATTTGGTTTCTTAGGTGGTCCAACGAGTACTTTTTGTTTTATACGATAAACTGAATGGTGAGAAGTCACATAACTGTCTTTCACGTATTATTCAAATATGTTTTGCTGTAGTTTTTACCATAAAACACCATTCAAAATCACATATAGTTTTTTGAAAGTAGTAATAAGAAATTGATATTAGAATTAATTTAAAAAAGAAATAATCTAAAGAAACGATTAAAACACATTTTTAAATTCGAATTATGTTCCAAAATTTTTTGTCAAGGAATCTACAACATTTTCAATGATTAATTTCAAGTAATTCATAACAATTAGAATAGAATTATTAAATATTTTGTGTATCAAGTTTTAATAAGTATACTTATTTAATATAAATCTTATTAGAAATTGTAACAATAGCATAAAAGTATATTGCTTATATTGAATTGAAAATGAAACAAAAGCATTTCATAAATTAAATATTTTCTCAAAAGAAACGATTTATAAAATGCTAAGTGAATAATATGTTAAATGGAATTCATTTGTTTTAGAGTTATATTGAGGAAGGATCGGGACTCGTTGATTTTGGTGTTGCAGTGAGTATTTTCTTTCAAATATATTATAAATGATTTAAATCTTTAGAAAGTTGATAAAGTTTATCATAAAAAAACTATTATCATTTTATATAGTAGCGTTTTAATAGTATCTTTATAGCATCAACGATAACTTATGTAATATTCATACGATAAGCACTTAGAGATTCTACTAATGATGATGCAATTTTTCGTATTTACTTTTTTATCTCAAAGTGCAAAGTTTATAAAATAGCTTAATTATTTCAAAAACCGAAGTATTTGTTAGCAGATCCAAAAAAAAGTGTATATATGCTAATTGTTTCAAAATATTCATGTAAATTTTGTAACGTCACAGCCATTTTATTACGATTTTAAGTGATAAATTTGATAACACGTTAATATAAACTTTAACATAAATATGTGAATGAAAAAGTATTCACTCTCTTTTAAGTGTATTCTCATCGTAAGTCTTAAATCTGTAAATTGGTATTAAAAAATATCTTAAATAAAGTGTGGAATTATTGTATCAATACAGTGTTTTTAACGAATACAGTGTTTTTACGTTTTTTCCAGACACCAATCCCTGAGTTTTAAGTTGAATTTTTAACCTAAATATATTCAAAATAAGTTATAGCATCAGCAAAGTACTGCAATACAGTAAGGTAAATAAGTCCCAGCTGAAAGTTAATAAAATTTCAAGGTTGATAGAATTATAGAAATGATAGGACAGAAATACTTCCCTGATACAGTATCGGGTGATGAAAAGACAAGAGTGCTTCACGCATGGCTGCTTTGAAATATCATTACACAGGCAGATGGCGCAGTAATGTAATGACAGTTTACACTAACACAGATAATATCGGTATAAGATACAAAGGAAAAGAACTTAGAATTGGAGGAAAATTATGTGTACTACACCTGTTTATAAATATAAATCAATAATATCAAAGGTAGTGCTTGAATTGACTGTATACGTATGTGATGTATGCCTCACATTTCCACTGTATAAAAGTTTAGACATTCTCAAATATCAAGATGTCTCAAATTTCTCGGGTGCAACAACTATACATACAAAAGTCCTTGATGTTGTCAACCGAAATTAATATACTATTTAGCTTGTTTCGAAGAATTACTGACTTGGTATTCATACATGATACCACCTAAATTTATTTAACAACTCCTATGGTTTTGTAAATCTTTGGTTGAGGCATTCTGTATCTGAAATATTTATTAAAGAAATTGTTCTTAGGCAATTCAAAACTTCAGTTTATTCAATAACATGTAGTATTTAGAAATATTTAATCATATCAAATAATAGTAAAGGTGTTTTATTGTATTTTCTTAAAATATTCAAAAAATTTTTCATTTTTTAGAAAAATTAAAAGATTTTTATGAAATAGTATATCTACTTTTTTTTCTGTATATGCATGAAATATTTAACATATTTTAAAAATCATTGAATCATTTTACACATTCTAACAAAATTATGATATATCAAAGGAATCTCCTTATATACAAAAATATTTAAATAAAAAGTGTTTAACAAATTAATTGATTCATTATTCTTCCATTACACCATTTCATATAATATGATCTTATTAACTCTATAATTTGTTTAACTGCTTTTTTATCAGCTCAATTTCATACAAAATCTCATATAAATGCAATATAGTTATCATTTAAATATATTTACAGTTGGTATTTTCGCATGAATATTTTCCATTTTACTTCCATTAGAGCTATAAAGATAAATGATTTTTATACGTAAAAGGATATGTATATATACATT
Source organism: Latrodectus geometricus (assembly GCA_026290005.1). Taxonomy (NCBI): domain Eukaryota; kingdom Metazoa; phylum Arthropoda; class Arachnida; order Araneae; family Theridiidae; genus Latrodectus; species Latrodectus geometricus. The sequence continues at coordinate 170,607 of JAPDSC010033260.1, forward strand.
GCTTTAGTAAAATAATCATGACAAGCATTGTTAATAAGTATCTCAATAGATTTGATAAGTTTTATTTTAATTTTAAATTTATAATGTTTTTATTTGATAATCAACTTCCTTGTTTTTGAAATATATATAAAGGTTAATAAATTTACTTCATTAACGTAATATTTTCTTACTAAAGTTTATTTATTTTAGGTAGGAAAGGGTTTTGTTCGAGTTGTTTATGGTGATACAAAAACAGTATTTGATATAATTCCTTGCGACATAGTTGCATATACCCATTTAACTGCAGCTTGGAGTATAGCAACAGGAAGGTGTAATATTTTTTCGTTTTTATTTCAATTTGTTTTTATTTAAAACAAATATCGCTAGAGACAAAAATTTCTTCGTATCATTCCTTTGAATTTCAATGATTATCGTTTCATCGGATAATACTTTTTAGTTATTTAAGACTTTATTTAATTCATTAAAATTTAAATATCAATAATTGTCCAGTAAATAATTTAAGCTAATCAGATTTTAGAAACCGTAAACAACAATAAAAGTGAATTTATCAACAAATAAGTTCTAACAAGGACTTGTTAATAAAGATTTTTAAATTCTTATTCGAAGAAATTTTATACTTACAACCAATTAGTCTTTAAAAGTTCCATAATGCATGACACTACACACATTTTCAGTATTTACAAAATAATTACTATTTACAAAAAGAATAAATTTAAGTAATATTGAATAGCATTAAAATATATCATAGTAATTTAATAATAGTAAGTAATAATAATCAATTATTTTATAAAATAGATGATGTTTTTATAAATTTTGATGTCAGTAATTTATTTTTCATTGGGAGCAATCATCTACTTTTCATATAAGTGTAAACATATATATATAAATTTAGGTATTAAATCAATAACAAGTTTTATTCCTTTAGTATAAAACTTAAATGCAAATAATCTAACTAATCTTTTGCAATGACTTAATATTTCAATTTCATTTAAAACGACCTGAAAATAAAGTTTGATGAGTATCTCAAAGTTTTGCAATGGTTTAGCTAACTCAAAGTTTAACAATTCTTATCTGTGAAATATTTCATTTTTCATGAAATTTAAGACTTTAAATTTGACAACATAGAATTTAAATTTTACAAAGTAATCACACATCATTAGGTGTCGCCAGTGAAGAAACCACTGAAACTGCCAAACATTTGTTTTGACAGATGTACAAGCAGAAAAAAAAGCACATTATTCATGTCCCTTTGTTTAAAAGTGATCTCCAGTTGTTCAATTGCTTCACACCGCTTCCCATTAAGACCAGAAAAGTGAAGTATTGTTTGCCACTTCCATGAGTTGGTGACTTGTCCAAGTTAATCTGTGACATCCAAAGTACACTTTCGCACGTGTGCCATTTACGTGGAGAGTTGACAGCTGAGATGTGATCTCGTCACCTCGCCTCTTAATGGCTCAAAATTAAAAGACACTTGGTGACGGGCGAGTTCAATTTAAACTCACCAATTCCGAGGCTCACATGCACTACGCTTTGTAAGTATGTTTAAAAGGAGCTCTGACAAAATTTGGAACATTTTTTCTGAAATAAAAACTTGTCCAGTTACTAGGACATGATAAATTTGCAGATTTTAAATTTGTAATTTTTAAATACATATGAGAAATTTAAATTTGCCTACTACTTAAGAATAAAAATTTCCTTAAAAGAAATTCCTTTTGCATGATGCCTTGTTGTATTGAGACACAATTAGCACAGTTTCTAATAATACCAATATATAAAGTTCATATTAATACAGCAAATACTGAGAAATAGCAGAATAAATTTTTTCTGAGAATATATTTTTGCTTGAATTAAGTCGTGTTTTACTTTTTAGATCTGCATCTCCATTCGTTGTCAACTGTACGGCCTCCCATGCCTGGAGAATAACATTTGGTGAATATTGCAGGTGCTTACTAGGTATGGCCAAAAAGCACACCATTCCCAAATCATTTCAAAAGGCATCAATGAAGATTGTAAATAATGATGCTTTGTATTGGTTTTATGTTTCTTATGAGCACTACATTCCAGCTGCATTTCTTGATGTTGTGCTTTATTTCAAAGGAAGCAAGTTAAGGTAAATCTTTACAATTTATTGTTGAAAGTTAGTCTCAACAATCTCAAAAATTAATTAATTTTAATTGATCTTATATAATAATTAATTTCCACTTTCCACAAATTTTCATTTATAATTTCAAAAAAGAAAAAATTCTTGAAATATTTATCAAACTAGCATTAGTTCTTAGATAGTTCTTGTTTATTACGAAAAATTTCTTTGTTAACTTTAAGATTGCATTTTAATATCATCACTAAAAAATCTCAGTTCTGTGTACTAAAACGCACTTGCAAAAAAGAAACTTAAAATAATGTAATCAGAGTTAATTTCTTGTAACATACAGACATTTTGACATTGATATCATAAATAATATAATATTATGAATATATATTTATAGAACTTGTGTAATTTGTATTAGTAAAACTTCAATCTGTGTATACTTAAATATATCAGAACTAAAATGTTATTGAAATTTACAGTTGGAATGACCATGTACAAATTAGAGTACAGGCTTATTTAATGTAATCATAATAGAACAGGGTAATTTTAATTCCTCCTGCATTAAAAATAATTTAATAAATTATAATTGTAGACGATTATTTAATTAAAACAAATTTTAGTAAAAATTGTGATATTTTTGTAAATTTTTCCTTATTTTGTATAAATTAATATGTGAACATTTTTTAAAATAGCAAAAATATATATTGATAAATCAACTCTCAATTATTTTGATATTTTATTCAAAAATTTAGAATTCAGAATAATATCTATCATTCAGGTAGGATCACAAATAAACATTTTTTTCTAGAGTAATAAAATATAAAGTTTTTTTTACCTCTAGTTTCACAATATAAAGTAAATCAAGTAAGAAAATGAAACAAATAAAATTTATTTTTTGTACGATTTAAAAAAATCTGAGAAATTTCTAAAGTTAATGCTTTTAATTTGGAAACAGAACTGCATAGAATATGTGTGAATGATAATTGCCGGAAACTATAAAAGTGCTAGAAGATGATTGTTTCATAAAGGTTATTGTGCTTAAAAAAATCATATATATATATATATATATGATTATTTTTATAAAATATATATATATATAAACAATCATCTTCTACCACTTTAATAGTTTCCGGCAATTATCATTAAAAAATATTCTATGCAGTTCTGTTT